>PVJC01002956.1:22839-74471 GCA_004026665.1 Murina feae
CCAGGTTTCTCCCCCCCCCCCCCCCCCCCCCCCCCCCCCCCCCCCCCCCCCGCCCCACTCCCCCCCCATGTAGGCCCAGGAAGAAATTCCCTCTCTGTAGCTGCACTGCCAGAGCGCAGAGGCTGCTGCTGCTTTTCCCCGAACCCGCTCGGTGTTACGTCCTGGAAAGGCCGGGGACCAAGCCCAGGGAGGCGCTCTGCGCCCGCCCTCGCCAGTCCGGCAGGGACAGGAGTCGGGGAGGTTCTCGCCTCCAAGTTAATCTAATGACCCCAGCGCCTGCCTGCGTTTGCCGGGATCCTTCCCGGGTCCCAGCGGTCTGGACAGAGGCCTGAGGGAGATGGGAAAAGGAGATAGGAATGTCTTATCTTAGACTAAAGAAGAAATCGTTGCACACACACCCCTTATTTCTCCTGTCTTCTGAGTCCATTTCAGGAGAGAGGGAGGGAGGGAGGGGAGGAAGAGAGAGAGAGAGAGATCGCACGTGAGAGAAAAGGAAGGGGAAAGAGAAGGCTAAACAAAAGAGGAGGAAGCGCAGGCTGGGGTCTGGGCTCTCCTTCGGAGACTGCTCGGCCTGTCGCCCCGCCCGCCCCCGGCCCGGCGTCCTCGGGCGGCCCGCGGGTTGGTTGCACCCGGCTCCACGCGGCTGGGACCTGGAGACAAAGCCCTAGAACCCTTGCACCTCTCCGTGCTTGAGCGGGGCCTCCGGGCCGCGGTCGAGGCTGGGGTCGGGGCGGGGCGCCGGGCCGCCCTGCCTCCCCACGGCCCTCGCGGTCGGGGTCGCCCCTGCCCGCCCGGTCCTCCTCCTCGCACTGGGCCAGCTTCTCTTGGAGGCCCACGAGTTCAAAACGCGCCACGTCCTTACAGAAAGCCTGGGCGCCCCGGCCCTTTCCTCCCAGGAGGACCCCGCGTCTGCACAGGTCGCGGCGGCGCTCCAGCGCGGGCCTCGGGGCCGAGCGGCCATTTACTGCCCTGTGATTGCGCCCGGGACCAGGTTAGCTCATAAAGCCTTTCACACTCCACAATGGAGATGTTCTCAACAATTAACAAGAAACAACATAATAAAGCCATTTACAAAGACCTGGCTATTTACTATAAATTAGGCCCTCTTTAAGAGGCCAGTGCGTAATTTCACACACTTTACAACTGGGGCTGCGTTGCAACCCCCCGGGAAAACCAGCTCGCCGCGCACCCCCGTGTCCCCTCTCCCCACAGGGGCAGCTTTGTTTGCTCTGCTGCGCTCCAACCTCTCCACCCCTTTTCCAGGTCACTGTCGCCCGTTTCCCGTTTCCAGGTCATCACTGCGCTCCCAGAGGCACTGCGAGAGTCCCGGGCGCAGCAGCCGGGCGCCAGCGCAGGCAGGCCTCGGCCCAGCGCGCTGCCCACCGGGGTGCGCCCGGCCCTGCCCTGGCTCGGCCCTGGTCAGGGGCCACTTCTCGGGAGGCGTCCGCAGCCAGGCCGCCTGGCCCAGTGCGCCGCCCCAGCCCTGAGCCCCTTGCCTTCCACACCCGCATTTTGGAAGCCTTGGCCAGCCCTCCGCCCGGTGCAACAAAGCTGGGCGCGTTTGCCTGGGGGGAGAGGATGTGGCCTGGGCGCGAAGGTGTGTGCGCGAGGCCGAGAGAGAACCCCGGGACGCACAAAGGAGTGCGGGCGTAGGGGGGGAGGCGGCTCAGTCCTCGAGGGCCGGCGCGCCCTGTCGCCCCTGTGCCAGGTGGCCTGGCCACCAGGCCGCGGAGCCCTGAGGCCGCGCCCCGGGGTGCAGGGCTCTTATGCCCGGGAGCAAGGGGGTCAGCACTTCGGAGGAGAGCAAGACCTGGGCGGGAGAAAAAGTCACAAAGACATTGGTTGGTCACCTTGCAAAATGGCGGCATTTACACATCTTTCTGGTGGTGGTGGTGGTGGTGGCCCAGGCCAGACAGCGGAGGGCTGCCCTGGGTCACCGCGGCGGCCAGAGATCGACGCCCGGGGAGGACAGCGAGGGGGAGAGCGACCCCCAGATCCGCTCGCCCCCGGGTCGTCCCCTGCCTTCCTGCCGGCCTGCCAGCCCCAAACCCCGCGCCAGCAGCTCTAGACACTGACCCCTGTTTACAAACACAGGCCTGGGCGGAGCGGGGCGGCCGGAGCGCGGGCTGGCGGGGTGGGAGAGGCCGCCGGCTCTCGGGGCCGCCACCAGCAGTGAGGAGCGAGGGGCTGGTGCGAGAGCGCGGGCCGGCAGCTGGAAAGGACTGAACGCCTTGTTTTTGAAACTGTCAATTCCCTCAACCCCTATTGTGAGGGCTTCATGCAAAACATCTCAGGCCTTTTAAAGTAGAAGCTTGTGAGGCCGCCACAGTTTGAAAAGGAGCGAGAAAGGAGCAGGGGCCTAGGGCTTGGGCTAAGAATGATAGCGGAGTCCCCCTCCCTTTTTCTTTCTTTCTTCTTCTTCTTCTTTTTTAAATAGCAAAAGAGGGTCTGCCAAACAGGTAAAATGCTGCCCTCCCCCACCTTCGAGATCGGCCCTACCTCCCCACCCCCAGGCTAGTTTGCAAAACGCCCTTTGGCCTAGGGAGCAAACCAAAAATCAAAGCTCGCATTAAAAATAGTTCTCCCAGGAATGGGAAAATCCCATTGGGAAGACCAGGGCGACCGGGTGGACTCCCTAAGGTGAATGCCCTGTTCCTCCATGCCAATTGCCTGAGGTTAGTTGATGGGGAGCCTTTCATTTTTACCCCTAGTCTGGCTCTAGAACTCCCCTTTTCATATCCTTTTCAGCAGGAAGTTATTTGCAAGGTGAAGCAAAACTCACCACATTTTTTTGTCTTTTGTAGATGCTAATGCTTTATTTTTTAATGTTTTTTTTTTAAAACATGAGGATTTTCATTTTCTTTGAAAGAAAAAAAATGCTTTTGAGGAATTAGTCTACATCTCTTCCTGCATGCAAACAAAACTATCATTCTCATATCAGCAGAAACTTCCAATTCTTCGGACTGGAACTCGGAGGAATTTCTACAGTCACCCAGACACAGATAAGATAAAAATCCACACACCAGCCCATCTACTTTGTGTTATTGCTGTTTAGTGGTGGGTCCTTGTTGTTGATTTTAAAATAAACAACCATTATTGAGATTACTCCACTGTAACCAAGTAAGCCAGTAGGAAAGAACACCCACTTTAAAAAGTAAATCATTGAATAAGAACAAGCTGCCTTTTCAGAAAAGGCAGATAACCTGGCTGTTGAAGACAGACTACACACATCTCTTCAAAAAATAATTAAATCTTCATCTCACAATCTTATTAGGAAACTACTTTTCTAGGAGACCCAAAATAAGCTTCTTTCCTCAAAAAGTCAGAGAAAGAGCCCTTTCCTGCATTTTTCTCATGTCTGTAAGTGTTGAGCTTTAGACACAGGAATCAACACTCAGTACTCCTGGGACCATATAGTGCCTTTTAAAAAAATATTCTATCACCTGAAAACATTTAAATGTAAAAATGCAATCTGTCAATGGAGGTAAGTTTTGTTTTTCTCTCAATAAGGCTTATAAATTTTTTGAACAAATGGCACATTTGTAGTATCTTAGGAAATCTAGATATTGTCGTTAGTCATAAGACAACCAAAATGAAATAAATTGTCCTAAGAATAATTCCCACAGCAGAATGGGCTAACAGCTAAGGGGCTACCAGAAATTGAAAGAATACCTTGTATTTGCAAGTGACTACCATTTGGTGCACTTTCCCAACAGAAGCCCCAACTCAAAGTTTTGCTGTGGTTGGCTGGCTTGTAGGAGTACTGTGGGGTGAAATTTGTGTTGACTACTTAATTTCTTTCCTTTTGATGGTATCACTCTGGAATGCCTGGGCCTCCATGTTGCTCATTCTCCAGCTCCCATAAAGTGAAACTATTGATTCTCTGAGGGCTAGAGACCAAGTGTCAGAGCTGGAGGCTGATATTTTATGTCAGAAATTCTATAGGGTATATTTGTTTTAAAGCATGCTTACTCCATCACGTGGTCCCCCACACCCAAGATCTGTAGGCTTCAAATATATCCCAATTTATAATTTCATAACAGTGATTCCATAGCCAATAAGAAAAGCCCTAGTCTAAATATAATGGTCATCATATTTTGAACTTTCTTGACTTAGCAGTAATTAAAGACTGGAAATGACAGACTTCCAGTGTGCGCATGTCACACTTTTTACAGATTGATTCTGTAAGACAACTCACTGCACCCAATGTCTGTATTGCCTTCCAAAGAGGAAAGAACACAGACTGAGAAGCCAATTGTTCAGCTTTCTGGTGCTTTAACTGTAACTTGTACTCGTCTTTGGAATTATGCACAAACATGAAGTCAAGGAGAACATCCCCCAGTTTTTGCTTTTACCATATCTATCATGCCAATAAAAAAAGATCCAGTGCACTTACATCTGGCAACATTCAAGAAGGAAAGGAAGGGAGGCAGTTCAAAGCATCTGTTTACTCCATCCAAATGTATTTGGATGCAGGTATGCTCAGCCTCTGTCTTTTACAATAAGAGTCAAACCACAGAGCATATACAGCAATTAGGGCTGAGATCATCCAGATCTATCTGAAACATTTATAGACAAAAGAAAAGTTTCAAAGGGAGTAGGAATTAAAAGGTTAAGGTGGGGGGTGGGGTGGGGGACTGAATTTCCATGAGAAATAGTGACTTAAATTCACACAGTAAACATTTCATTGATGTTTTGTTTTGTTTTGTGATTTATGATCTATAGATGCAGCTTCTTAAGTTTCAGATGGCAAAGATCTGAGATACATAATTTGTGAGGCTAAGGGAGGTGGACCAAAATTTATTAGATGTAACTTTCATTAAAATAGCAGTTGATCTCTGCTTCACTTTCTTAAACCTGAAACTTTTTGCACTTGCTTTGTACCAAGTTTATAAAGTTTTGTCCTCATTTAGGAAGAAATCTATCAGTGTTTTGCACAGAAACTCACTGGCATCATCAAATGGTATTACAACAAAACACTATACCCAATAAACGCATTTCTTTCAGGCAAAAACATTACAAGTGAAAATGTCAATAAAACCATTCATTTCTGTTAACCATTCTTCAATCTGGAATAAGTAGAAATGTATGGAACCAGGAATTTTAAACAGTGTTTTTAATTGAAAATAAAGCTAAAGCATGCTTTTCAACAGTGCAAATTTCCATAATTTTGATTTACTGCTTCCATCATCACAACATAGTACACCAGCATGGCCCTTACCAAGGGCTAGACCCTAGCCATTTGCATGTTGAACTACTTTGATTTTAAGTGCAAACATAGATAGTCACCTCTGATTGTCACTTGCAGTAGAAACTCTCCTGCTCTATACACAGGATGGTCTGAAAACAGAAGTTTAGAGAGATGCAGAAAAAAGTAAAATGTAATAAAATCCAAGTGCCTGAGTTCTAGTACCAAAAAGCCCTGAAATGACTGTTACTTTTGATTTGGGGTATTCTTACAACTCTGATTCATTTTACTTTTCTTGGGAGTTTTTAATGCTTTGACACCACGAGGAGTCAGACCATAAAATATCCTGCTCTTAAGAGAAATATTTTAATTGTTTTGCAAGTTTGAATTTTAATTGTTTTGCAAGCTTGAGGAGTCATGTTCAGACTACAAGGTAAGCAGGATGAAGGTACTAGCCACCTTATTTAAAAACCTTTGGGTGAGAACACAACAAGGACTCTTCCAATTGCAAGGAGTGGCTGTAAAAGTAAAATCACACCCTTTACGAAAGAAATACAATCTCATATTTATTTTACTCAGTATATATGAGGCAGCTTTTACCAGCATTCAATCAGGACTCCCCAATCTTTCCACTCAAAAAAGGAAAAATTAAGTGCAACTACTTTTGGAGAGGGAATGAGGGGAGAAAAGGAAAAAGATACCCCCCAAAGGAGCTGCAGAAGAACATTTTGGGCTCACAGAACCTTCTTGCTACCTCACTGTGTAACTATGTAACCTAACAAACTTTCACTGAATGAAGTTACACTTTCAGGTCTGAAATCTAGTGCATAAACTTAATGGCTCATTGTAATATTTATTATTCAACCTTTTGACATTTATTTGTAGCAGTTGAATTGAGGTACCGGTGCATTATTAGCATTAAAACAGTAAAGTGTTCCAGCTCTACCGTAATAACTGAGTTTTACTTGAGTCTTTAGCCTGAAGTAGTCTGTGGAATGTAAACCAAGCATTCTCCCACCCCACCCCCACCCTACTAAAAAAAAAAAAAAAAAAAAAAAAAAAACACAAACCCACAATGGGGGGGAAAAAAAGTAATCCGATTTCTGTCTTCAAAATGTGATAAACCAGGACTCCAAAAGGGGTGTAACATATTAATGGACTTGTACAAACCATCCTGTGCAGTTTACAACAAAAGGAAGGTAATGTGGTTCAAGAAAATATCTTTCAAAACACTTTCATGAATTAAATTTCCTGAATTTGTGACTAGGTGGAAGAGGTATTGCAGAACCGCCCAGCTGCCATTTCCAGATAGGATGGGCCTTGTGAGGAGGTTGGGAATCCTTAGTGGTGTTCAAGGAATATGCAGGCCCCAAATCCCCATCCTTCCCAATAGTGAGTGATGGTGGACAAGGAAAATTTGCCATGAAGTTAAATGGCCTTTTCACTGCTGACGCTACATTGCTGGCTACCTTTTTGCGTCTGTTTATAACTGTAAAATCATCCAGTGTTCCTTCATGTGTCTCAGTTTTACCTGTAGGACGAGGGCTTCTAGCTGATTTCAAATTTGGTTTGACTGTAGGTGTCTGAAGTATAGGTCGCTTTCCCAGGACTAGTGTCCGGTAATTTTTTCTCACCCTGGCACCAAATTTATATTCCCCATCCTCAGGTTTTGGAGAACCTAAAGTGCATGAAAGGCCCTGTCTCAGAGCCAGTGGCTTTAAGGAAGGAGTTTCTTCTTCAGGGCATGCAAACCCTTCCTTGGCTGTGGGTAGCAAGGCATCCTCCTCGTTACTTCCAGTCACACTGTAAAACTCACCCTTTGTATCATTGCACTCGCACTTTAGCTTATTTGTAATAAGGTCAGGTTCATATTCTTCATTAGCACTATTGTCTTCAACTTTGATTTTAATATTGTGCAGAAGTGGCAGTGTCTTGTCGCCTGTGTCAGGGCAGGGATTCTCTGCTTTCGTTGCTGCTGCTGCATCCACTCCAGGATCAGTCTGCAAAGAGGGCAAATCCGTGGCAAATTCAATACAAGGGGGGATTTTGGAATCTTTTTCTGACTTTGCTGCTGCTAGTGAAGAATCATTGTTGAAGAACCTAGCAGCTATTGTGTTGCTATCTGAACAGTGTGTGGTAGGAGTTGCTTGCAGGCATTTCCCAGTTTCTCGGAGTATCCTTTGTTGTGGAAATACATTGTTTGTCTTTGGGCTAGGTGAAGAGTCCCCCTCTGACAGGCAGTTAATTGTCAGGTCAGTTCTCTTTACAGTACTGGAAATTTCAGAGTGTGGGAATGTAATCGCAGATACCCTATCGTTCCTTATCTCTGTGAAACAACTCCCCAGGCTGGCCGAGCAGTACACCGGAGACGCTTTGGGGGCCCAGCCCTGCAGAGGCCATTCCTCCGCTGACTCCGCTTTGACACTGCTCTTGAGGTCGGGCAGTCGGCCGGCATCCTCGAAAGCAGCGGGGTGGGTTGCAGCGGCGGCGGAGGCCAGATGGTACAAGAAGTTGGCCTGCGCCTGCACACTGGGCGGCTTGCAGAAGCTGGTGCGCCTGAAACGGATGCTCTGCACTGACACTTGGCTGGAGCCAGAGCTGGAGTCCGATTCCGAGGATGAATCCTCCTCCTCCGAGCTGACTTCACTGGAATCCGAGGCCCCAGTGACCCCCTCCTCTTCCTCCTCCTCTTCCTCCTCCTCCTCTCCCTCCTCCTCTTCCTCCGAGGACACAGAGTTGCTGGAGCTGGACAAACTGGAGCCAAAATCGGAGTCGTTGGCTGCGTGGTCCGAGTAGGAGCTGGACTCCGAGTCGCTGCTGCAACTCTCGGGAAAGCTGTCCAGATGGGGCTGCGGCCGGTGGTGATGGGGCGGGGGGTGACTCTGCAGCGGCTGCTGGGCCCGATGGTGGTGGTGGTGGTGATGGTGGTGGTGGTGATGGTGGTGGTGGTGGTGGTGGGGAGGCGGGCAGAAGCTGTTAACCAGATGAAACCTTTCCAGGCAAGTGGCGCCGGCGGCCGCCGCCGTGGCCGCTTTGGCTTTATAGGACCTGGGCAGCAGCAGCAGGCGGCGGGCGCTGGCGTGAGGCGCGAGCAGGCAGTCCTTGGAGCCCCCGCGCTTGCGCTTGCAGCGGTAGGTCGAGCTCACCGGGCCGCCGGCGGCGCCCGCCGCCGCCTTGGGCGGGGGCCCGGCCGCCGATGCCTGGTAGTAGGCGGCGGCGGCGGCGGCGGCGGCAGCGGCGGCGGCGGCGGCGGCGGCCGCGGCGGCCGGGTGCTTGCTGCACAGCAGAGTCCGAAAATAAGCCGGGTCCGAGTGGAAAGCGACGTAGTTTCCCTGGAGCGGGGCAGTCTCATAGTTTAGAGGGGGTTTGCAAGGCGAGCGCACGATTTCTGGGTAGTGCGCGCCCGGGTATTTGCTGAAAATCTGAGGTAGATGGGCGGCGGGGCGCGCGGCGGCGGCGCCCGGGCGCGGGGACTGCGCGCTGATTGGCAGGGGCCGCGCGGCTCCGCTCAGGCCCCGCCAAAGTTGGTGCCTGTCCTTCCAGAGAGCCGGGCGGGGGCTGGCGGCGGCCGCGGCGCGCTCCGGCGGCGGCGCCTTTGCGGCCAGGGCCCGGCCGGCCCTCCTGCGCTTGGTCTTGAGGACCCGCTCGGTTTTGCAGGAGGTGTAGAGCGCTTCCACGTCTTCCCGGGAGATGAGCGTGCATTTGGCGGCGTGGAAGGCGATGCTGTTGATGGCCTTGAGTTTCCGCAGCTCCTCCAGACCGCAGTGGTGCTTTTTCACTTTCAGATGATCCATGCGCTTGTGCACGGTCGTCCTCGGGATGTTTTTCAGCAGATCCGTGAAGACTTGGGAGAGGGCAAACATTTGCTTTCCTTTAATGATGAGGTAGCCGAGCCTCACGCCATCCACCTCTTCAAAACCTGACTTCAGGTCTCCCATCTCGGGCACTAAATGATCCCCACCATTTGCAGCAAATATATACGTGACGCATACATACACATGTATGTATGTTAATCCTCCACCAGATGCTGCGTGTGTCTCAAGGCATCCTGCTAATAAAATAACAAAGACTGTTATTCCCGGCGAAGGGAGTGCCAAACTCTAGGCGAAATTATTGAGGGGGGGGGGAAGGGAGGGAGAAACACACACACACAAACCATTTAAAAAAAAAAAAAAGAACAACAAACGTGAAATTACACTAACTTAATTCTTGCCTTTTTGTTTTTTTGGTTTTCGTTTTTTTAAAAGAGGGGAAAAAGCATCCGGCTTCTGATCTGCCAGTGTGTTAGTGTAAGTCCCAGACGCAGATCAGTACCTGGGCCCCTCTATTTCTTCCTTCTCCATTGGAGCACTTTGATAATGGAATGTGAAGGGAGAAAGAGAAAAGAAATGCAGCTGCTATTCCCGTCGCTGCTTTAGCTACAAATAAAATGACAGAGTGAAGTGAGCTCGTCCGGAGACACCTTCATCAATTAATTCCCCTAAAGCCAACGCTGATTGGACACTCCTGACAGGTGATGCAATAAAAATTGATATTCCACCCCTTCCCCCCAAAATCTCCCACTAATTAGCATACCCTTATACTGCCACCTCCCCTCCCAAAGTAAATAATACAGTTGGTATATAAATCTTTCCATTAAACTATCGGAGCTCAGAAACAGCCTGACTCACAGACTTCATCTGAACCAGTGTGTGTACGCTTAAAAAAAAAAATCAGACCTGTATATTCGCCTTTAAAGGAATATTGCCTATTTTTTGCTTTATTTGCATTTTACCGCTACAGCTATTATTTCAAAGAAAGGCATTTTAAAAACATTATCGAGCTTAAATAGATACACCCCACCCCCCTTTTCCTTTGGAAAATGGAGCGTAAGTGAAAATGTGCAGAATAGCCTGGTATTTCCCTTATGGGAATGGGGAAGGAGACCGGCTACGAGCTCCAAAGTTAAACCCACGCGGTGAACCGCCCCAGTATGGACTTACGTTTTGAATTTCGCTCGATTTTCCTTTTTTTTTTTTCCTCCTGCAATACTTTTTTACAACCAGAAACAAAGTTATTTGACCAAGGAAGCAGTTCATGGCTCCAGCTCCAAAACACTGTAACAATTCATCTGGATTTGGGGGATGGTGTAGGGAGGAGGTAGTTTCACGTCAGACCCATAACAAAGCATAGATAAGCTAGAAATGTGTACACTTTTCACAATTAACCAGGCTGGACTGGGGACGGGATCCAGAGTTCCCAGCACAGCCTTTGCCTAGGTCCTGTTCACCGCAGGTCAGAATTCCAGGGAGCAGCTTGTTTCTGCAGCAAAGAAAAGAAAACGTAAAATGCCCAAAGTACATCCAGAGGTTTTACGTTATGAC
The DNA here is from genome assembly GCA_004026665.1 of Murina feae. Taxonomy (NCBI): domain Eukaryota; kingdom Metazoa; phylum Chordata; class Mammalia; order Chiroptera; family Vespertilionidae; genus Murina; species Murina feae. Next base: position 33,391 of record PVJC01002956.1, read on the forward strand.
GGTGAAAAGAAAATGCTGATGTACAATGCAGACTATTTCAGTAATCTCTGATGCTTTTACTTGGTAGTTTAAATGATTCTTCCACAACTCTCATCTTTCCACCATGAAAGCCAAGCATTTGCTTTAAAAAAAATCGCTTTGGATGAATATCAATATTGTTTAACCTCTTCTTATTCAAATTAAGGCCTATTTTGGTGTCATTTTCAAGGATATCCAAAATATTGCCAAATGAGAGCAAGGGTCTTCCCAGTTGTGTTGCCACAATCCCAAGGCGGTTTGTTGGCTGCTTTGCAAAATTCGGCAAAATCTTCTTAACCCTTAGGTGTTTGCAACTACCGCATAAATGTGACCCATGCATTGGTTTCCTTGTTCCTCCAAAAATACACATCCGTGAGGTCAAAAGAACAAATGGATGTTTCTGAGACTGCAAGAAAAAAATGGTACAATAATTTCTTCCTTCACGTTCAAAAGTTCCAGCTTTCACTCCTCCAGTCTGGCTAGCAAAAGCAGATATAGCTCTAAAATAGAAAAAAGATAAAAACTGAGGAATCTTATACAAAAAGGTAGTTTGCATGAAATCTCGGCCATAGTGCCCCACCCCCACCCTTAGATCTCTTGTAATTTCCCAGGAATTTTGAAGAGAATTGGGAATTTCAAGAAGTGCATCCGGAAATTAAGGAAGTCTATTTAAGAGAGTCTGTAACTCAGAGGTTGGGATTTGAAAAGTCAGCCCTGGACTACTGTTGCACTCAGCACAGATGTAATCGCCGCTCTTCAACTTAATCAATGTGTGTACAAACCGCGATGTCTAGTTCTTGCCTTTGAAATCTAAGGCTAGCATTTCCATCCAAGAAATCAGAGCTACAGCAAATTACATTTTTGTCCCTTGAATGAGAGAAGGATCATTGAACGGATCTCGTGATATTTCAGGCTTTAAACGTAACCCATAGGCGGCAATGAACAATGCCTCGTCACAGCTAATACCATCCACCGAGTTGGCTTTCTTTTTGCATCTGGATCCATCACACCGCGTTTTTCTCTTTCACTTTCACAGGAGGGAAAATGCTTAAGGTTTAAGCAGAAAGCAAAGTTTCCAGGAAAAGCAGATGCTGATGTTTGTTTTTTAAGGTAGAATAACCACAGTCTTTCAATTGCTAGCAACAGTGTTTTAAAATTCCTCCTGATGCACTTATATACTGCCAGCCTCTTCCTCCCATCCAACTCCCGTCCAATTCCCCTCCCCCAGCCTTAAGATTTCGATCAAACAGCCAAGAAATAGTAAACTCAGAAAAAGCCTTTGAGAAGATATTACAATAGGTTGCCTACAACGTTGCCCCCACCCACGCCTCTTTTTTCTTTTCTTTCTTTTTTTTTCGGGGGGGGGGGCAGGTATTTCTAGTTGTTCTTGATTCCTATTTAGATTTGCGCGCCTGCGCGCGCACTAGGCCGCGCGCGCGTGCGCGCACACGGGCACACACACACACACACACACACACGCACACACTCCTATTCCTCCTGCATATGGCAACATGATTTAGTAACCGTTTCAAAATTACCTTCTTTCCCTATCCCTTCCTCTCTTTCAATCTTTAAAATACTGGCAATATAGGTGGTTTTAAAAACTAGTAGATTATTAAGTTTTTTTTTTTAAACTAAGGGTACAATCAGGGGGGTGAAAAAGAGAAATATAAAGGCTGGGGGATTTGGCAATTTGTCTAGACCTTCAATTTATAGGAATATCTTTGTATGTGCACCCAGACACCTTTACACTTATACATTTTTAATACTCCTATTACACATCTTTCTTCTTGTCTAATACATTCTTTTGTTCCTTTAACTTCCCCCATCGTTGTGTGTGTGTGTGTGTGTGTGTGTGTGTGAAGGCGTGAGCACGCGCATTCACACACATACACAGAGAATGTGACAGACAGCTTTCTTGTGGCCATCAGCCCACGTTGCATATCCGGGGTCTTCTCCAGGCACATTGGGGGTCGATCCCCATAAAAAGATCTAGGAGAGGCCCCTGAGCGCTCACACATGAAAGGCAGGGGACTTTAAGATGGATTTGCATGCACACAGGGGAGTTCGATCAATAGCTACCAACATTTATGGCTTAGATTATTAATGTGAAAGCTGGCCAAAAGAATGGGGATGAAAAATTAAAGGTGTCTGGTATCAATTATGCTTAAAGTTATGCAATAATTTACTTACTTTGCCTGGATGTGCAGATCCAGATGTATAAAGTACTATTCTTCAAAAGCCAGGGGATTTCTTTGATAAATTTGTTGACCATGTCAGCCGCCTCTACAATCAAAGATGAACCCAATTCAGATGATGGACTGTATTCAAATTCTTTTTTAAGAAGAGATATATCAACTTCTATGTTTCTCAAACTCATATACATCTGTTGGTGGATATGCCCAAATTAACATTATGTGCATATCCATCTCTGAGGGGCCAGGGAATTACTTATTGAGAATTTAGGTAGAATTTAGGTATATATAATAAAAGGCTTTGAGTTTGTAAGTTAAATGTGATTATTTACTCTGTGAGGAATGCATAATCTATATGCTGTAATAAAAAGTATTTTAGCTTTGAAAACAAAGCTGCTTGCTAAAGAAGAACGCTCTGTGACACACACAGATAGAAGTACATTCTATATGTTCAATTACTTCTACATTTACTGTAAAAAAACAGTCAGCCCTTTCAGGTTTTAAAGGGATGGGCTATCAAGATATGAACATATTTGTCTTTACTTATCCTGTGTGAATGTGCCAAATTTACCTTTAGATTATCTATTTTGATTTATTTTACCGTATTTCATGTTTAAATACCATTGCAATTCAGTCTGACCTCTTTCTTCTGGGGGAAAGTAATGCACACGACATTTACAGTCTTTTAAATGGTTAGCTGGGAAATGCAATAGCAATTTGCAGAAATAGTTTACTAATGGGGAAAGTTCTTTTGAAAATCTGAAGGAAAACCTAAGAGTACTTTTGTGTTTCTACACTACAACTGTCTTATAATCAAAGTACTGAAGAGCATTAAAATAATCCTTTTCCTTCCAAGCTTTCATCCATACATACGTAATTTAAATGAGGATCACCGCACCCCACCCCCCAATCACCATCCCACTGCCTAACTCTTCACCATATACATTTGTTTTAAAGATTGCTGGGCACATTTTGTTCAAAGTGAATTCAGACAGAAAAGACTAAGGAACATCACAAAGGCTTCAACAATGTACGTATACTAGTTAGGAGAATAAAAAAGCTTTTTGTGTTGTTAGCCAAAAGTAACCATAATACTTACAACAAAGACTAAAATAATAATTCCAAGTTCATATGGCTAAATTGATTGAGGATATAGGACAATAAAAGCTTGTGTGATAGTCAACAATTCTTACCTAAATTTATCTAATCTCACATGTTCTTTGCTGTTTGGGAGGAGAACTTGAGAATAGAGGAGGAGGAAATGGCTAAATTAAAAAAAACTTAAATTATAACTTAATATATTTTCCTTAGTTTTTTTCTTTTTGTCTCATCCAAACAAATCATGGCAAATCTCCAAAAGGGCCCATCCTTCTGTTCTTAGGCATTTAAAAATCCTGTTCTTAACAGAAGTTTGGGACACAGTATATGCCATGTTGTCTACTGACCCATAATCAAAATGCAATGACCTCCTACCCTTTTTTTGCCCCCTGACTCATCTTGAATTCTATGCAGCCTTTATAAATTTGCAAATCCTTGGAGGTAAAGGGTTTTTTTGTGAGCCTTTGTTCACAAAAAAAGCCTTAAGAGTGTGCTTTTTGAATTAGACAAAGGTGAAGCAACAAACCTTAATGGACAAAATTTTATACAGGTGAGCAACTCTTCAGATAGCAGATATTGCGAGCTAAAAAGCCGTTATAAACATGGAAGGCTAGAAAGTTACAGATTGCATCAAATGAGAGTGTGGTACAAATCACTTTCATGATGTAAAGAATGGTTAGGCCAAATTTTCCTGTTTTCCTCATCTCAAGGGCCATGGGGGACTCAGTGACCAAGAAAGGAATGAGGGGTAGTGGAGAGAGAGGGGAGGGAGGGGGAAAAAGAAAGGAGGGAGACCTGATCTGAAGCTACAGGCACATTTCCTTATCTTTCCTGCTATCAGCTAGTTTAAAGGACACCATAATTATGATGGTGATAAAACAATGCCTGCTCATGTGTGCTGAATAAATAAAGAATGTTTACAGCTCAAGAATCTTTTAATTCCAATTAAATGCTATCAAAGAAAAGCCAGTTTTCCTACTACAACAGTCTTTCCCCCCAATTATCTTGTTTTGTTACAATATTTTCCTATGAGGCACCAGGGTCTCTCACAATTGATCCTGAATATTAAAAAAAAAATAATCTGAGAAAGTGGAGTTCAACTTTGTTATATTATATATAATACACAAATATCAAGAGCCACAATTTATGTGTGTTATCCCATTTTTTATTATTGTTGTTTTCCACAAGGGCCAAATGTATAGAGACTGAAGCGATGACACTGTGTTGAGGCCTACCTATGGGCTGCTGAAGCCATTACTGAAATTGTGAGCACCCATGAGGGGAGAAGGGAAAGATAAGACATGTGGGGCCTGGTGGGGCCTGATGGCCTCTGTAAAGGGAATCCTCTGGTTCTGTTCCCCTGGCTTCAGCCCAAATCCTTCTAGGAGCACTGGAGCCAATCACTGTCTTCCGCCGCTGCAGCTACTGGGCGCACACAAAAAAGCGGGAGATCAAAAAATCCCAAGTTCACATTTATGGATACACAAGGATCATTTCATATTCATGACTTCAACAAATCACATCATAATCAGATTTAAGCAAGGTTTGGACAGGAATGCCCACCAGGCTGGGCACTGCACACTGAGAAACATCACATACTATCCAGGAAAGTTGCTTTTTTTTATTTTGAAATCATAGGGTGAAAATTAAATCTTTTAACTTTCAAAAGCTTAGGTTTTGCTTTTGAGGCATTTTTTTTTATCCTCAAAACAAGCCTTTCTTTCAGTCATTCCGCAACATTATATTTCAAACTTCTATTTGCTTCCTTTCTCAGTTTTAGTAGTGTTTTGTTGGTGTTTTTAAAACATACATGGCATAACAAACATTAAGGAAAACACACTCATTCAGTTAAATGCCCATTTAAACCTGCCTTTTTACAACATCTAAGTAGTGCATTGCTAAGAATAAACTTTAAAAAAAACTTTCCTTGAAGAAAGATCTAATATTTCTTGGTAAATTCTATTTGGTGATTGCGGTATAAAAATAAAGTGGTAAAAAATGCCAAGGTATTTGTAAGTTGGTTGGGTAGTCGCAGGCCCCTTTCCTATTGAAAGTTTGGAGCTCCAATACCCTCAGTTCTACAGGCAGAATTAGGATGGACTTAGAGGGTCCTAAACGTGACCGATTCACTAAGGCGGGGGGCTACAGCTTGCAGCAACGTGCTCGGCAACTTAATCCTACGCTAAAAGAGGGCAGAGAGCGAAAAAGCATGAAATGCAAGCTCTCCCGACATCCGTAGTCACTTGCAAGGTGGATGGTGTATTTCCAGGCTGATGGGAACGTCTGTTTTTTGGAGCAAAAAGAAGAGAAGGTAAGTGTTTGTCTTTGTATTCACCAGTTCCTAGAGAAACAATGAAAGAACAAAGGGAACCACTTCTCCATCGGAGTATTTTCTGTCTCTCCCTCCATTTCAAGCCAAAAATCTTTCCAGGGGATTCGCTCTTCTCTACCTTAAGTAGCTATTGTCAGGCTTGTCGAACTGAGAATGAGAAAAAAGTTGAGCGGCATTGAAAATACAGACTAAATAATGATAATAAAGACATGCTGTGGCGGCTCTCCACCACGCCGGTGGCAACAACTTACAACAGAAGTTGCTAGAGGCATGAAGGCAAAGCCAAAGAAATAACCTCTGCTTTCCAGTTTTCGAACTCAAGCACTGAAATCACCTTTCTTGCTGTCCGAAAGGCGGTCTGCGCACAAAATGTGCGGGTACTGCCTATGGGGAGAGATCAGTGTGCTCTGTAGGTAGAAAAAAAAATGTTCAGTGTTGCCATCCGGAAAATAATTTTTAAAAAGAAAAGGGGACTCGAGTCTTGACGCGACTTTTTGCCGGTGGAGGAAATGGCAGCGGTGGCTGGACGAGGGGCGAGATTCGCATTTAAATGTATTTGCTTTTGGGGTATGGTGGTTATTGGCAAGGCTGCTTTTGTGGGTCTGTGCGGCTGAATGAGTCAGTGACCGAGCGCCGTCGGCATTATATAAATGGATCAGCGTGTGGGGGGAGCCCCCTAAACCGTCCAGCACGTGAAACACCATTTTTACTGCCCCCCAAGCGACCAGGCAAGCCCCCCTCCCCCAAACGCGTATATTACCTGCCCAGTTACAGTGTGACACATGTTTATGTTTATAGTCCTGGTTTGTAGTAGTGTCAAGAGCCGCAGCGAGAGGAGGAGAGAGGAGAGGGAGGAGTAAATGCAACCACCCCCACTTGTTGTTAAAGCAAATTTACTGCGTTATTGCAAGCCGGTACGGGGGGCTGGGGCGCGAGTCGAGAGCGAGGGTAGAGTCGGGCTGCGTGTTGGTGGTGGCAGGGGGGTGGGGTGGGGTTAGGAGATCCGCGAGGAGCTGCACTCTCCTGCGACCCGGGAGCAGCGGCTCGGCCAACATGGGAGCGCGCGAGGCCGGGCGAAAACAAAAAGGTTCCTCCCGCTCGCAGCGCTCACGTGGGGGCGGGGCGGGGGCTCGGCCGGCGGGGCTCCAGGGCCCTGACCTCTGACCCCGGCTCCTCTCCGCGCTCTCCCGGTGCCGCGCGGCCACTTTTTACCCAGGATCCCTCGCGCGGGCCGTGCTCGTGCCGAGCTCGAGCCCTCCTTAATCCCGCAGTCCCCGGTTCCGTCCCCTCCCCCCGCCGCCAGCCCCGGGGGAGGATTCTCCGGCGGGGAACCCCCGCCCCGCCCCCGCCCCCACCCCGGAGGCCGGGCCCTGGCGGCCGCCGAGAGGCCGCTGGAGCGGGGAGAGCAGAGCGGCTTCCCGGGGCCAGCCGGCCGGCCCGCGGGGGAGGGGACAGGCGGGAAGGGGAGCGGCGGCCCGGCCCCTTGGCCGGCTGAGGCCTGGACCTGTTGACTCTATTGGTCAGCGGGTCCCGCGCCCTTCTTCCTGCAGCCGCGGCCCGAGCCTTTCCCGCGGAAGCCAGAGGAGGAAATGAGGGTGGCTGTTCTCCCCGCCTCCCTCCAACTTCATTTTTTTTTTTCCTTGGGGGATAGAGAAGGCAAAGTGATCTCCGCTGCCCAGTCCTTGCTCGTCCCGTCGTGCACGGACGGACCCACGGGCACCCGGCCCCGCTGCGTCAATCTCCTGGCCTCCCCAGACCTGCCTCTCGGCTCGGAGCCCGAGGGCCCTCGACGCCCCGGTCGCGCCCGCCCCCGGCTTGACCCGGCCGGGTCCCCAGCGAATCGCGTTGCTTTTCTTCCCCAGAAGCTCCCTCGTCCACCTTCTACTTTTCCCTCGTCCCAGGAGGCGTAAGATGAGCCCTGATTTGCTGCCTGCTGCTGGACACATTCTCTCTGCTCTCCGGTCAAAATGCATTTGATGGAGAGTTTAACATAACAGCATTTAAATAAAAGGAGAGGGGAGAGGAGAGTTCTTTTGCAGTTCAGAAGGCATCAGGGCATTAAAAAAAATACGAGGTGTATTTAAAGTTGGAGGTTTTTATTCGATTTACTCTATTTACTCTAGATTTGGGGTTTCCTGGGGAAAATTTTTCCGGTGGGAAATGGCAAATTAAAAAAGTTGAAGTAAGACATCTCCACCACTTCCGAAAATAAAGGGGAAATTGAAGAAAATAAACGAACGCAAGAGCGGGAAGGCGGCAGCCGGGAAGCTGGCGTGGCGGAAGGCAGCGCCTGGGATTGGGAGCCGCGGGGAGCGGGCGGGCGGCGGAGGGAGGAGGCGGCGGGCCCGGCGCTCGGGGGCCGGCGGGCGGGGAGGGCCGCGGGGGGCGGGGGCCCGGCTCCCCGGGCGCGGCCGCTCCCATTGTCTGGCCCTCGAGCCGAGCTTCCACCGGCCGCCCTTCCCGAGGGAGGGGTCCTCCGGCCCAACCCGACCCCACCCCCGCCTCCCCGAACTCCCAGCCCCGGGCCGGGTCGGGCCGGGCCGGCGCGGCGGGTCGGACTCGGCGGCGAGGGGCTCCGACTGCGGAGGTCTCGGCGCGGAGGCGGCCGCGCGCCGCTGAGTTGGCGGAAGCCGGGCGAGCCTGCGGCTCCCACGTTAACGAGGGAAAACGGCCGCTTGTAAAGTGCTAACTACGTGGAGACAAATCGGGCTTCTCCTTTCCTGGATGCGGAGAGTTAGAGCGGGCTCCACCATGTTTTAAATATGTTTAAATGTATGGATTCGGGGTTCAGAGGAGTTCGGAAAAGCACGTTTCGCAGCCTCTGTGTTTGTCATTAATTCAGCTCTTTGTTGTGTGTACGAAGTCTCATTTTAAAAAGGCTGAGGTACAACCTAACAAAAACAGGCTTGGGTTGCTCAACGTGAAATGCATTTTCAAGAGGTCACAGTGAAATTCGAAAGGGAAAAACGTGTCATTGGCTTTTAAGCCCTGATTTCGAGCACGTAATTGCAACCCCACGCACCAAACTCTCTTTTCTTTTGTGAGCCATGTGGGAAAAGTATTTCTAGCCAAACGTCGCAGGGATTTCAAAATGAAGATTTCCAACAAGTGCTCACGGGTCTTGAAGACGAGACCAAAGTCATTGTGCGTGAAAACTCATGAAGAAATAATTTCAGTCCTTGGGTCCAAGCCTTGCTAGGGCAAGGGAGTAATTTACACTTAGACTTATAATAGATTTCGCGGAAATTCCATGTAAAATACCCATTACTAGTCTGTGTATGCAGCACTGTTTCCCAAGGTGGATTTTTAAAAACCAATTAGAATTGATCTCTAATGGAATATTATATTTACACGTCATCATGAAAACATAATTTGACAAGAGTTTTGAATTACAAGGAAGAAGTTAACAGATGATGTTCATAAACAGCGTCTGTTGGCAGAGAACCCTAAGATTTAAAGGTAGTGATGGTTGAGATTTTGCATTTGAAATACTATAGAAGTGGTTTGCATTTTAACACTTTCATTTTGCGGATCTTCTTGCTAAACTTGCATTTCCTCATGGAAATCATTCAATTACTTTGAGGTTTAGGTAGAAATTCTTACATAAGAAATCACTTGAGGTCTAACTATGGAAAGGTTTGATCAGAAAAAAAATTGGTGTGGAAAATTAAGTATTCTCAATCTGTTCATTTCTTACACACTCGTCCTCCCATAGTCACCCCTCCCTAACTTATTGGATGCAATTTACATTTTTTATTTTTAAGTCTGAGTATTTAGAATAGCTTTATAAGTTTATTTGCTATGTAGTTGATTGTGGAAGGTGTACCTTTTAACACCCTTTAGTGTTGCAGACTTTTTTGTTTTATTTAAAGTTAAAATGTTACAACTCATGATATACTTGAGAAAACAACAAATGGGTGGGAAAAAGAATATGAGTATTCCTGGTCAGTGTTTGAAATAACCCTTCCTAATTTTATGTCACTATATTTTCCACTTCTGCTTGCACCAATGATCTTGGCTTTCTGAATTGTGGTAAAGCGGCACCATATAAAAATTACATACATTCTAGGTCTTAAGCGTCATAGTAAAGTAAGACTGACAAAAAATGATTGGGGGCTTGTGTCTTTAATTCGACTGGAATGTTAAGCTTCATAAGATTTATCTTGGGTCCAATAGGTCCTTGACACTGTTACTGTACAATCTCAAGAGGTAAATATACACATTATAGTTTTTAAAAACATAAGATATGCCAGGAAAACCATTTATTAATTGAAGGAATAAAAAATGAATTTGTCAACCTCATTCTTTCTGGGACACAATGAAGTTAATTAACATATTCTTGGGCTTGAATCTGGATCTGGTGAGCAGTGGCCCCTTTCAGAGGGGAAAACATTTAAATCTTAAAAAGTGATTTTTTGGGGGCCAAATAATAGTTAGCAATTCAGTTTAATAGTTTTTTCTTCCTCCTCCTCTTTTTTTTTTTTTTTTGTTTGTTGCAAGATATGTTTCATTTACTTTCAAGGTTTTCTTTCATTTCAAAACCTGATTTTCCTCTTTTCCATGTCCAGAATCTTTTCACTTAGATAACTTATTGTATCTTATAAACAGACACCTACATTTGGCACTGTAATCATAATAGGAATGCAAATCTTTAGTGTCAGTAAAAAAATGGGAACATAGGGTTTACACTCCTTACATTAAAAAGTCAAAATGTAACCCTTTCAGTATTGTTGCATCATGGAAAAAACAATAGTCCAACTCTGAAATGTTACTGAGGTTTATGTAATGCCTACATGATCTATGGCATCTTTTAGATATTATTTTTCTAGTGGTAATTACATGGCATTTTACCCCAAAATGCCAACAAAGCCAATATATAACAATTTCATAGAAACAGAGTAGCTTTAAAGCCAAACACAAGAGTAACCAAACCAAATCCTTAAAAGTAAAATTAGACAATGAGTCTTAAGTTTTGAAATTTAGATTACACACAATTTAAATTTCAGAATCACATAACTAAACTTTTCAATAATTAAGGGTATCTAACAATATTAATTATGATTGATTCATTTACATGAAAAGGTGGGTAACATTTGAGGGCTACTTAAATTATAGACACTTCTAAACAACTTGGTAAATAAAAACTTCACCTGTATTAATTTTAACTGCTGAAAATATTTAAGGAAACCTATTTGTCTGAAAATTTCTGTTAATCATTACTTACACTGTAGTTCAGTTGTACAGATAAGATAGTCTTGCCTTACTCAGAAAAATTAAGCTCAGTTGCAATAAACTGTTAAATACCAATATTGTACATAAATGAATATTTATTATGGGCCTAGTGAGCATAACACACTTGCTAGGTGGTATGTGAGTAAAAATATCACCTAGTAACTAGTAAGATTAACACATCATCATTGAATGGAATTTCCCAAAATCCATTAACAAAATATCAGTTGAAAACAATGGAAATGAGTATCTTTTAATGAATTTTTTTAATAGGACTCCATAATATAGGTGTCATGTGTGGCTTTATATCTATAAGGACACAGTATTCACTTATGATGAGACAAATACCAAAACTAGTTAAAGAAATACCTCAACAATTTAATTATACTAGCATAAATGTATGGCTGATAATAAACTATTCACATAAAAGGTAAGAGACCTTGGGTACCCAATAAGCAAAACAAAATTTTATTGAGATTTCTTTATGTAAAAGAGGACATATCTGAAAGTTTGTACGGATAATAAGAAATTGCATTTTTGTGTTTTTCATCCAGTTTATTTAGAAACAAGATTATAGTTTCTGATGAGGTTTAATAGGTGAACTCTAATAATTGCTTTTCATTTATTTTTTAAAAAACCTTAATATAAGAGCCAATATGGAATTTTAAACACTTTGTGGAAGTCAAGAACCTGAGTTAAGGGGAACGAACATAGTCTTAACATAGAAATATGCCTCAATTTCTATACCTCATTCTAGAAATATACCTCAATGGTGTATTTACCATTATATACACTAAGTATAATATGCACAAACAGAACTCAAATAAAGCTTTAATTAAAAAAATGAATATAAGCAATAGTAACCTATAAGCCAAATTTAGGTTAAATATTTCTTTCATAGTATCTTATATAAATAATTAAGGAAAAGCAAGTAAAAAATTTGGTTCCCAGGTTCAGGAATAAAGAAAATTATAAGAAGATATATACCATAGAGGGAAAAAAAATAGTTTCTCATTATAGTAGGGTTAGAGGTTACATCATAAAATACTTTGAGTTTTTTGTAGTTTACCTCGGATAAATAGAGAAATAAATGAGCCAGTACTGAGTTAGCTGGTGCTATGTGAAGAATAATACTGGAGACAACAGATTTTTGTTTTATTCTACAGGTACTATATACACTTTTTTCCAAAATATATTTTGAGAATGTAGAATCAGATTTAACAGGTAACATTAATTTTAAGACTAAATTAAGACTAAAATTGTCCTTTTCTATGAAGTTATTCTATAAATCCTATGGACTATGGTTTTAATATTAGTTTGTATTTTAAACATTTTTTTAAATTGATTTCAGAGAGGAAGGGAGAGAGAAAAAGAAACATCAATGATGAGAGAAAATTATTGATTGGCTGCCTCCTTCACGCCTCCTACTGGGGATCGAGCTCACAACCCAACCATGTGCTCTTAACCAGAATTGGACCTGGGACCTTTCAGTCTGTAGGCCAATGCTCTATCCACTCAGCCAAACTGACTAGGGCTATTACCTTGTATTTTTAAAAACTTCCTTGAAGTTCAAGAATTGTGGCAATTTAACGATAAAGTTTTAAATCCATTCTGAGGCATGAGAATTAGCATACTTAGTCAATTGTCATATATGTATGTGTATGTATATCACACAAAGGATAAATATAACTTACTGCTCTATTTCTGTATACAAAGTAATCCCCTGGCTCACAGTAAATGTTCAATAAATGTTTACTGAATAAAAATACAAAACAGATATCTGAACTATTTTGTAATATTTGTTATTCTTTCTTTTTATTACTATTTGATAGAAATATATTAAAGCCCTGGCCAGTGTGGTATAGTGGATAGAGTGTTGGCTTGTGCATCTAAGGGTTTCAGGTTTGATACCTGGTGAAGGACATGTACTTGATTTACAGATTCTACCCCTGGCCCTGAGGATGCAAGGGTGCAGGAGGCAATCAATGCATGTGTGTCTCCCACATCCATGTTTATTTCTTTCTCTCTCTGCCCCCCTTCTTTCCACTCCTTCCAAAACAATGGAAAAAATATCCTCAGGTGAGGATTAACAACAACAAAAGAAATATATTAAATATTACATTTCTGATATATAGCGTAAAAAGTTTTATATCTGGTACATCAGTTACACTTAGAATAACCCATTTATACTCATTATGATTTTTCTTATTATTTATAAGTCCACATTTAATATATTAAATATAATTTTAAAGTAATTTGGCTTATTTTATCAACATTTATATGTACATCTTTGATAACATTTCTGCATCAGATGTTACTTATATATAGGCCTGTTCTTTCTTAAAAATATAATTTTATTGATTCCAGAGAGGAAGGAGGAGGGAGAGCTAGAAACATCAACGATGGGAGAGAATCATTGATCGGCTGCCTCCTGCACACCCCCCACTGTGGACCCAGCCTGCAACCCAGGCAAGTGCTCTGACTGGGAATCAGACCCGTGACCTCCTGGTTCATTCGTGGATCCTCAACCACGGAACCATGCCGGTTGGGCTATATAGGCCTGTTCCTATGAAACACTATTTCCTCTGTTTTTCTAAATTTCAAAGTCTCTTACACATGATTTTGTTTTGATTTGGCAATAGCAAGTGTTTACCTACATTTCTTGTATTGTGTTAGAGTAGGGTAAAGTACACATCCTCCTTTACTTATAAATTAATGCTATCACAAGAACTAAGCTCTAATGCACTGAAAACAAAATGAATGTATATTTAAATAACTTAGTGCATTAAGGTTTGACTGCAGTATTTGACAAGGGAAGTTTCACATTGATTTTAACTCAGAGTTTTCTTTATTAGGAGTATGAACCTGAGTAGGAATTGGATGTAAAACTGGTATCCCTTGTAAAAGGGTAAAGATAAAATACACAGTTAAGATACACAAAATAATATTTTTCTTTTACTTTTTTCCAAAACATCAATGTGAGATGATTGGTTGTCTGCACCCCTACTGGGGCCAGTTGTAGGTTGAGCCTACAACCAAGGTCCCCATGCCCTTGACTGGAATCAAACCCAGGACCCTTCAGTCCCCTGCTCTATCCACTGAGCCAAACCGGCTAGGGCAACAATAGTTTTCTTTAAAGGCAGTTTTAGTTTTATAAATATCAATGACATTTTAAGAACATAGTTATTCTATGTTCAGAAATTTAATTGTTGCCATGGCCCTGAAAGAATTTGCATTTTATAAGTTTGTAATGTTGCAGTCAAATTTTCTAACTGCTCCATTAAAGCTAAAATTGCATTCTCATTTTTTGTATCTATTTAGTGTACACATTTTCCTTATCTTACACTTTTGGTAGATTTACATTACTGTAGGTTTCTCACTTAGTTTTAGAATGTTTGAATAAATTTGATAATCTATGCTTACATGGTATTAGATTCATTAATCTTAAATAGATTTCTAGCAATTAATTTGAAATCATGCTACCATTTGTTTTTCTTCATGAGAACATTTGGAATGCTTTTAAAGCTTAAACCATTATCTTTTGGTAGCTGTCCAGATCTTGGTTTCCTTCATCCTTTAGCATTGTATAACTGCATTTTCTACATCTTTATATTGCTAACTCCTGATAAACAACCATTTTGTACCTGCCAGGTATTAAGCAAAACCATGAATTTGCATTGTAACTGGGCTTGTCATTTCAAGTATCTACAATCCTATTTCATACTAAACTTTTACAACCAGACACTTTTGCCTAAGAATTAATATTGGGCTTACAAGGATACATAGGGGATAGGGCAGCAGTGGAAACTGCTCAGCTTGAAACTGCTCAGTATCTAGCTAATTAATCTATTCACACAGGCCTAATCCACTTCCTAATTGTATGAGGAGTGAGCCCCATCTTTCTACCACTTAAATGACCTTAAAAAGAGTGATCTTAAATTTTCTATAGTAAAATTTGGAGTACAGAGCCAGATCAGAGAAATCCTCAATCAAAACTGGACTGCAGTTCCATGGTGTTATCACTTGGTGACTGACCAGGAGAACTTGGGTTCCTGCATCTTTTGTGATCACATGACTAACTTCATTTTCCAGATCGTCACATTATATTGCTAATTCCTGAGTTTCAAGCAAGCTGAGGGTAGCCTTGGTCTTCTCTGTTCCACTATAACGCTAACCAGGCCGTTGACCTTCAGTCTGTAATGCACTTCCATTTGTGTCACTGGGGTCACTTGTGGTCTGTAAATGGGCGGCAGATCCGGTGGCACTTCCACGGGCTGAACTTTGGGTCGAGTCCACGATGGGAACTGAACGGGTGGAGTGGCTGCGGCAGGGCAGTGGAGTCAGCGCGGCCCACCACAGGAAGCCAGGCTCCACCGCAGCCTCCCTGGAAGCCGGCCGACGAGCCCGAGCCTCGTGCGTCCAGGAGGAAAGGCCGGCCGGCAGGTCCCCGAGCCCGGAGGCGCCCCGGGAAATCCCCTCCGGCTGCGACGACCCAACGCGCCCCCTCCCAGGTCCCGCATCCCACCCCCCTCCCCTGGGGCCCCTCCGGACAGCACGCGCGGCCCGCGGGACCCGCGCCGCCGACACAGCCCAACGTCCCGCCCCGCGCGCGCACCCCCGCGCCCTCCCGTTGGCGCGTTCCGGCCGCGGCGCGCCGCCGGCTCCAATCGCCCCCGACCTCTAGCACACCTCGGCGAGCGGCCCGAGGAGGGGAAGGCGCCGGGAGGCAGGCGCTGCCTGCCGTCCGCGGCGACGCGCACGCAGACCTGCCTCTCCCAGGCCTTCTCACGCCGGCCGTGGGCGGGCGCGCACGCCGAGTGACGCCGCCGGAGGAAGCGCGGTGCCCCTTCCCCGCCCTCGCCGCCCGGGCCCAGCGGGAGCCCCCAGTGCGCCTGTGCGGAGGCCTCCTTGATTATGTGTGCCCTCTCCGGGCTGCAGCGCTAGCCGCCGGGTGGAGGTGGGGAGGGCAGAAGACCCGGAGGAGGCGGAGGAGGGGAAGTGGGGGGGAGTCGGCAAGGACATGGCTCCTGACTCCTGTGCGGAACGTGAGTGACTGAGCGGCAGAGCCCGAGTGAGCGAGAGGCCGATTGGCGGGCGTGGGCCGGGCGCCGGGAGGGAGCGGGAGCGCGGGTGGCTGGCTGTGCCGGGGGGCGGGGGGGGGGGGCGGGAAGGCACTAACTGGCTTGCATGTGTTTTTTAATGGTCGCCCCCCCCCCCCAACTCCCTCTTAGATGGTCTCTAGCGACCGGCCCGTGTCTCTGGAGGACGAGGTCTCCCATAGTATGAAGGAGATGATTGGAGGCTGTTGCGTTTGCTCAGACGAGAGAGGCTGGGCCGAGAACCCACTGGTTTATTGCGACGGGCACGGCTGCAGCGTCGCGGTGCATCAAGGTAAACACCCAACCGCCCGCCGGGCCGAGCCGGGCCCGCTCCCAACCGTCGCCGCGTCCCCCCGCCGGGGCGGCAACTGCCAGCGCCCCGCGCCCCTCCCCCGCCCCGCCCCGCCCCGTCCCGTCCCGCGGCCCGGGGTGGACTCGGCGGGGCCGCGGCGGGGAGCGGCGGGGGCGGGCTGTGCGTGTGGGAGAAAGTGCGTGTGGCCTGCGCTGTCATGTGATTCGGCGCTCACTCCCTCAAGTGTCACTCGGCCGCCGCCTGCGCCCGGACCCGGGGGTCTGGAGACTTGGGGGCCGCGGCTGGAGGCGGCGGCCGCGGGGCTGCGGGAGGGGGTGGAGCGCGGGGGGCCCGGCAGGGCTTGCCCCCCGCGGTGGTGTTACCTGGGCTCGGGCACGTGCAGGCCCCTCCCCCCGTGGGCCCGCTCCCGTCTGCCGCAGTGAGTCCGGGGACTTCCTGCGGCATGGAGCCGGCCTGGGAACGCGGCTCCCGGCCCCGGGGCGTGGGGGAGGGGGCGAGGGGCTGCCCGGCAGCTCCGGGTCAAGGAGGGGCGGCGCCGGGGCTGCTGCTCGGGACGGGGAGCTGGCTGCGGGCCGGAGGGCGGAGGGCGCGCCGCAGCGGTGCTGCTGCCGCAGGAATGCTCGGCTGAACTGGCTGGGGCTGCTGCATGCGTTCCTCAGCATCGGCGACCGAAGAGGAGAAAGGAGGAGGTGGTGCCACCCGTGACTTGGGGAGCATCTTAGTTTATTTCTGAGTGTTTCCACTCAGGTTTGTTGGTATTAAAAAAAAAAAAAAGCCTCGGACACTAACAAGACAGTTTTCTGGGCATTGACCTTCCATGTGGTAAGGAAGTGAGGCAGCCTAGGTAATTTTTTGGTGGCCCTTACGCTCACTAGTCACCAACCTGCCCCATTCCCATTTCTGAATCTGGCACTGGGTGATGAGTAAGTGGGGCTGAAGCGCTTTCTTTCGAATGGAATCTTAGAACTGGGAACGGAGACCTAGGAGGTAGTGAATTAACCTGAGAATGAGGTTATTCCGATTTTTCTTTAAAAAGCAAGGTTGCACAGCTTCCTTTCTGAAGGAGTAAAAAATGTATTGAAACTAGATACTGATTTTAAGAACTTAGAAAACCGGTGTGTAGTATTTGTATTCCAGTATTTATTGGCATTGGTGGAGGTATTTCTTATGAATTGGATGATAAATTATCAGGTTTTGACAAGTAATCTCATCTCAATATAGAAAATGTTCATTTAAGTCTTTCTTTTTTTGTAAAGTTAATTTTCTTTTCTACAAGTACTTCTGAATTGAAATATGTTTTTGGACACTCATGTAGTGTTTCTTGGCTGATGGAACTTTTTGGAGATTTAAAAATTTGTGCTGATTATATATTCTTTAAGTGCCTTCCAATATTTAAGATATTTTCAAGTTTCCTTTGAGTGTGCTCATTCGAGCCTGTCAATTAGATGTTAGTGTTTTTAGGAAAATTTCAACTTTGAGTTAATTACATATTATGAAAACAATTTTTAAAAAACCACTAGACTTAGATATGTGGTATATATTCATACTTATTGGAACATTCATATATATTCAGGAATGTTCACTTTTTATAAGTAACAGCTTTATTGAGATGTGATTTACATACCATACAATTCACCCCTTAAAGTGTACAATTAACTTTTTTTTGGTGTATTCACTAAGTTTTGCATCCATTACTGCAATTTTAGAACATGTCCACCACCCTAACAAGAAACCTTGTACTGCCATTTCTACTCAACTATCCAGACAACCACTGTCTCTAAAGATTTGCCTGTTTGGAAAGCATTTCACTTATTTTTTTAAAATGTGTTTTTATTGATTTTTAGAGAGAGGATAGGAGAGAGAGAGATAAAAACATTGATGAGGGAGAAACACCATCCATTGGCTGCCTCCTGCACATCCCCTACTGGGAATAGAGCCCAGAAAGTGAAACCCAGTCCTGTGCCCTGATCCGAATCAAACTGGTGATCTCTTGGTTCATAGATAGAGACACTGAACTACTGAGCCACACCAGCCGGGCTCACTTCACTTTTACTTTTAATTTTCTTTTCTGCAATATCTGTTGCTCATTTTGAAAGATGATTTGGAAATATTTTCATTAGACTTATCTAAAGTGATTGCTTTTTAAACTGCAGAATATAGGAATGAATTAATTTCTGAGTTAATCCATAAAAAATCTAATCGTGTGTTAAATTTTGCCTAATATTCCTATCATAAAAGAATAATTACAATTGTAATGTTTATACTTAAATGAAATAACATAATTGGCATTTTAACATTTTTATTATGTCATACAATTTCAACTAAGATAATATATGTGTTAAATATAGATATAAAATGTTTTAATTTTCTGCAAAGCAGGAGGTTTACATTAATAGTTTGAGAGGTAATTAGTTTAATAGGCTTTGAAAGGGTATTTGATTTTCCATAATTCTTTATTCTTAACATAATTTGAAATATTTTATTTCCCAACAGCTTGCTATGGCATTGTTCAAGTACCCACTGGACCATGGTTTTGCAGGAAATGTGAATCTCAGGAGAGAGCAGCCAGAGTGGTAAGGACTGTTTATCAAAACATTAAAGTACTTTACTGAGTAGCTTAGGATGTTATGTACATGTTTCAGTTTGAAGGGTTGTCAGTCTCTTGTGCAAATACTGAATTTGGGCCAAACATTGACTTATAGATTTAAACCAATTTTATAAAACCTGAAAAAGAAATTGAACAACATAAGCATATGTTGATGGATACTTTGAGCAGATAATATATAAAGTTGTATTTTAGCTTTTTAGCCTAACTACTGGTTTGAAGGTTAAATTGGGTAATCACAATTAGAATATAATGATAGTAGGACATAAGGAAATTATACTGATAATTCTGTTAAGTTCTTTTTCGTGAATAAAAAACACATTAAGAATTTAGAGATTCATACTCTTTTTGCTATGTCTGCACATGTGTAGTTTAACTTTGCTCAATATTTTCGGACATTCAGTCCCTTTGGCAAAACAACATAAAAGATCTTCCTTTTTTACTTAGCTGGCTACCTTCTTTCTAAACACTTAAAAAAAAAAGTTTTTATTGATTTCAGAGAGAGGGAGAGAGAGATAGAAACATCAATGATGAGAGGCAATCATTGACTGGCTGCCTCTTGTACACTCCTGACTTGGGATCCAGCCTGAAACCCTGGGCATGTGCCCTGACTGGGAATTGAACTGTGACCCTCTGGTTCATGAGTTGACGCTCAACCACTGAGCCACACCGGCAGGTCCTGAACACTTTTGTAAACCACCTGTAAGAATGAGGGAGGTATGTTTATTTATTTAAAATATATATTTTTTTCTTCCAGAGGGGAAGGGAGAGGGAGAGAGAGAAACATCAATGATGAGAGAGGATCATTGATTGGCTGCCTCCTGCATGCTCCCTACTGGGGATGAAGCCTACAACCCATGCGTGTGCCCTGACTGGGAATTGTACCTGTCCTTCTGGTTCATTGATCAGTGCTCAGCTGAACCATGCTGCCTGGGTGGTATGTTTATTCTTTATGGCCAAAAGCATTTTTCTAGTTGAACTTCTGGATCTATCAGGGAGAAATAGGTTTAATATTCATTAATCATATAAAAGCATTATCATTTGCAATATTATAGTTCCTTCCGTTTGGTGTTGACTAGAGAATTTGACAAAAGGTAGGAAAGAAACATTTCAACTTCTCTACATGTATAGTAAAACCAATCTTTTATTTTTATAGTCTGAGCAAATGGCTGAATAGCCTATCTAGGTTTGTGAAATTCAGAGCAATATTCTGTTTATGTTTTGTTTGAGTGTGAAAATGCACTGTAGCAGAATTACAGCTATTGATCAAATGTTACCATAATGGGAATTAACAAATGGAGGATGAAATCAATAAAAAATGTTAAGATTTGATGTGGTAGCGTACATAGGTGTACTCATATCTTTTTTGCCTGTTTGTAGCATGTTATGATTTGGGGTTCTTGAGTCACCAAGCAAAGGAAGTTATGCTTTATTAGTAAGCACTGACAATTAAGGTGAGGCGCTTCCAGTGGTGTTACAATAGAATCAGGGCCAGAGAAAGATTAGAAAATAGGAAAGGTGAGATGATAAAGGGATTGTGAATGGGATTGGTAAAATGCCAACAGTATTTGTCTTAAGTGCCACCTGTTGCCTGTTTTTATGCTTTATCCTCTAAGGGCATGGTCAAAATGTTAGGGTGAATAAGGTAGTTATCTTAAAAAGTATATTGGAGGAATCATTTTTTTAATACTTAAATTTTGTTATCTATTGATTTTAGAGGAGAGAGAGAAAGAGAAAGAGAGAGATGTGTTGGTTCCACCTGGGGTCAGCCTCCTGACTTTGGTGTATCTGACCAGCTGAGCTGGAGGATGCATTTTACTTCAGCTTTATTTGGTGAGATGATGTGGGGGCAATTAAAGGTTTTAAAGAAGAGACACAACCACCTTTAAATTTCTGTAGTGTACAGTTGTAAAAGTTAGGTCCTTTGTAAGAAATAAAAACTTACTCCAAGCTAAAAGAAGCTAAGAAAGAGCATTTTATTTTAAGGATAAAGGAATTAAGAACCAGAACATTGAAATGTATGCATAACCTAGAAAGGGAATTGAATTAGTCTTAATCTTATTTCTGGATTTCTCTGTGTCTGCTTTATTCTTTCTGCAGATTTTCTCTGCTGCTTTCAACAATAATCAATAGTTAACTTTTTTGACTGTTTACTAGATACTTTGCTAAATGTTCTATACCAATTCTCTCCTTTAATCATCCTATCAAATCTATGAGGTTATTCATTCTCATTTTATGAATAAGGACAGCATAGTAGTTTTTTTAAAAATATATTTTTGTTTTTTTACAGAAAGGAAAGGAGAGGGATGGAGAGTTAGAAACATTGATGAAAGAGAAACATGGATCAGCTGCCTCCTGCACACCCACTACTTGGGATGTGCCTGTAACCAAGGTACATGCCCTTGATCAGAATCGAGCCTGGGACCCTTCAGTCTGCAGGCCAATGCTCTATCCACTGAGCCAAACTGGTCAGGGCAGGACAGCATAGTGTTAAGAGCAATACATATCTAGTTGGAGTCTGGGCTGTGATTAATTTATCAACTATCATGTTATATGTGAAAGATGAGCATACTTTAGCTCCTAATATTTTCTACCTCCTATCTCAAGAGACTACATCCCAGCCTGAATGTCATGTTCCTTTGGGGGAAAAAACAAAAATAAAACTTTTGGCTTGGCTTGGATGAGGTACCTAGATCATCAGTTGGCCATGGCTAGACAATATGGTTGAGTGGTTCAGACACAGGGAGATCTCTGTTGTTTTGGGATAACTCATTTCTCAGAGAAATTGGAATTATGAGCTGGTGGTACCTTGACAGATTGAAGAGTAAAAATCCGGAACAGTGAAACAGTATTTTTAGATAAGTAGTTTGGTAGTATATAGAATGGATTTGAAAGGGAAATTTAGAAACAAAGACTTAGGATGCTATTAATATAAAACTGAGGGTAGAAAGGGGGAGGGAGTAAAAAGGAAGGGAGCATTTTGAAGAATAAAATGATAGAAATGGATATTGAGTAAAGGAGAGGGAATAATCAAATCTTGAAATGTCAAGGTTGATCATTCAGGGATGGTGATACCATTAATAGTAATAGAGTGATAGTAATAGAGGAGGGAAAACAAAATTGAAGAGTAAGCAAAATTTTTGTTTTGGTCACGTTGGTTTTGATGGTGCTAGAATTTTTCATTGGAAATTTACGATTAAAATACTGAGTCAGGTTAAAGTTGGAGCTACATAGTCTAAAGAAGACTGGGAACCAAATGATACTTTTTTGCTAGAGAAAAGGAAAAGTGAAGAAAGGACTATGGAATACTCACATGTGGAAAACTAAGAAAACATGATACCAAGGATGAATAATGAACTTCAGGAAGGGAGAATTACAGGTATAGTAGCAACACAGACAAACAACTGGTTTTTCAGGAAAGAATAGTTGATAGTGACATTGCTGCCAAGGGTGCTGCACTAAAGAAAGTTCTTGAAACGGCAGTGATAGTTCCCTGGTTTGGACAGAATGCTCGTCATAGGGCGTTGAAGAGAATAGAGATTGTAGGATTAGATTGAATTTTATTTTTCAGAAAGAATTTTATTTTTTTAGTTAATCCTCAGCTGAGGATATTTTTTCATTGATTTTTAGAGAGAGAGAGTGGGAGGAAGAGGGCGAGATAGAAACATCGATGTGAGAGAGACACATTGGTTGCCTCCTGTACACACCCTGACCAGGGCCAGGGAACCTGCAAACAAGGTATGTGCCCTTGACCGGAATAGAACCCGGGACCTTTCAATGTGCAGACTGATGCTCTATCCCCTGAGCCAAACCAGCTAGGGCTAAATTACATTAGAAGAAAAAAAAAAGGATTGGGGGAAAGTGTGGTTGATTTTTAAGGGAAGCTCTTTGTAGATAGGCATTCATAATTTAGCGAGAGCACTTGAATTGCTTTATTCACCTCAAGTATGAATCTTTTGTTGAGAAATTTTTTTAGACTCATACTACTTACTGCTCATCATAGTGAGAGGTTAAAATACTGATGATTAGTTTTGTGTTTAATATATATTTGTCTTTCTTAATTACCAGGCTGAAGAGATACATTAGAAATTTTATTATATCGTTTCAATGAGATACAGTGAGAATATTTTATATTTTAAATATTCTATTTCAAAAACAAGTTGAGCCCTGGCTGGTTTGGCTCAGTGGATAGAGCGTCGGCCTATGGACTGAAGGGTCCTAGGTTCGATTCTGGTCAAGGGCATGTACCTTGGTTGTGGGCACAATTCTCCGGTGGGAGTGTGCAGGAGGCAGCTGATCGATGTATCTCTGTATCTCTAGATCGATGTTTCTAACTCTCTATTCCTCTCCCTTCCTCTCTGTAAAAAGTCAATAAAATACATTAAAAAAAACTCCAAAAAAACAAAAGAAACAAGTTGAGAGTGAATCATGAAAAAAAAAATGGCCAAAAGCCAGTTAAGAATTTGCATTAGACATTGCTATTCTAGCGCTAAATGAAAGACTCTTTCTTTTCTACAGTATTTTTTTCCTCTGCCTCTTTATTATAGTTCTTTCTTGTTTCTTACATTGTTAGGGGGAAATTGCCAGATGGAATCAAAAGTCAAGGTTTTAGGGATTGACCTAGGGTTATATTATTTTACTAGAGGCCCGGTGCATGAATGCATGCACGGATGGGGTCCTGCCAGCCAGCCCCATCAGCTGGAAGGGCGAGGGGAGGGGCCGCAGGTGGTTGGCCGGCTGGCCCCACCCCTTGGTCAAACTCCAGGTTGAACTGGTGGAAGGGACAATTTGCATATTAGCCTTTTATTATATAGGATTTTTAAATTTTTGCTTAATGAAGCTATATAATGCAAGCAAATCACTATAAATCTATAAAACCATGTAAATTATATACTTAACTATATTAATTATATTTATTTCCAGTAAAATTATATTAATATACATTTAATAATCACAAATAATTCTGAGCAATATAGGACATAAAATAAATACATATGTATTCCTCACCCAGAATGAACAGATGTTACTTCTTCATATTTGCTTCAAACCTTCCCTTCTACTTAAAAGGAATAAGGAATAATAAAAGATTAAATTGAAGTACTTTCTGTACTCTCCTCAGAGTTCAGCATTATCCTTTAGTGTCCGTTAGGCCCTTCTATATATATTTTTTCTTCCCAGTTTTACTGAGATATAATGAACATAAAACATTAATTTAAGGTGTACAGCATATTAAACATGTATCAAAATGACTACCGCAGTAAGTTAAGATTCATCAATCATCTCACATATTTGCAAATATTTTTTCCTTTCAATGAGAACTTTTAAGATTTGCTACTCTTAGTAAATTTTCAGATATACAACGCAGTATAGTTTTTAAAAAATATATGTTTTTATTGATTTTTAGAGAGAGGGAGAAGGATAGAAACATTGATG
The DNA here is from genome assembly GCA_004026665.1 of Murina feae. Classification (NCBI taxonomy): domain Eukaryota; kingdom Metazoa; phylum Chordata; class Mammalia; order Chiroptera; family Vespertilionidae; genus Murina; species Murina feae. The sequence goes on from PVJC01002956.1 coordinate 57,713, forward strand.
TGAGAGAAACATTGATCGATGCTTCCTGCATGCCCCCCACTGAGGATTGAGCCCAAAACCCGCAACCCTGAGCATGTGCCCTGACCAGGAACTGAATCCGCGATCTCTTGGTGCATGGGTTGACACTCAACCACTGAACCACACTGGCTGGGCAACTGCTTGTTTTTAATAGTATCTTGCTATTATTGCTTTAAGGACTATATGCTTTCCTTTATTTATTTGAACATTTAAAACCTTTTTAAAATTAATTTTAGAGAGAGAGGAAGGGGAGAGAGAGAGCATGAGATGAGAGAGAGAGGAAGAGAAACATTGATTTGTTTGTGACCTGACCAGGAATTCAACCCTCAACCTTGGCATATGGGGATGATGCTCTAACTAAATGAGCTACCTAGTCAGGGCCAGAAAACCTACTTATTTTAAAACTCCTCAGAGATTTTGGAAGTTTTTCTTTTGCTTTAATTCTGGTGGTATGTTTCTTTATATACTATGTAATTTTTTTACTGTGAGCTAATCTTTAGGATTTTTTTTGGTCTTAGGATTCCTCTCCTCTAACCTGAATTTGTGAAGCTGTTGTCTTTGTTAGTAAAGACCAGATTATAGTAACTTTTAAAAAATAGGAATTTACAAATTCTATTTTTCAAAAGTTCAGAAACCTTTTATGACAACTCTGTAAAGTCACTAGGAATCAGATGTTTTTGCCTTCCTAATGTACCAACCAACCTTAGCACATGGTTTTCATTTTCAGGATTGTCCCACAATTATAGCATGGCAGCTGAAACTGTAGTTACTGTAACTGCAGAATGAAGTTCCTGACAGAAAGAAGGGGGAGGGTAAGGTTAAAAGTGGTTCTTCTTTCAGCCAAGTTATCCTCTTAAACAAGTTTTCCTGGAAACTCCACTCAACAATATATACTTAATTTTGCTGGCTCTTAATTGTTAGAGAGATTTTAAAATATGGGCCCATTGGTGAACTCAATAAAATCAGAGAACTCACTTGCTTAGCCTAGGCTTGAGTTTCCTGTTTTTCTAGGGTGACTCCTCTACTTAAGTCTAGAACAGGCATCTCACTTTGGTGCAGCTTCTCTACTCTTAGTGATCCAGGCCATGTTTTTCTAGTATAGCTTCCCCTTTAATGGTGAGGGTAGGCCCTTAACCTAGTTCCTGTCCTTATGCAGAGAGGCCAGTTAGAGCTTCTGCACGTTTAGGGTTTATGCCGGTGCCATAGTCAACCCCAACTTCTAGGGGATAAGATACGATATCATCATTGACTGCTTCAGTTTCAACTAATGTTCATTCTTGCCCTAGCTGGTTTTGCCCAGTGGTTAGAGCGTTGGCCTAGGAACTGAAGGGTCCCAGCTTCGATTCCGGTCAAGGGCATGTACCTTGGTTGCAGGCACATCCCCAGTTGAGGGTGTGCAGAAGGCAGCTGATCGATGCTTCTCTCTCACATAGATGTTTCTGACTCTCTATCCCTCTCCCTTCCTCTCTACAAAATCAATAAAATATTAAACAAAAAACTAGTGCTCATTCTTTAAGTTCTTTTTATTTCTGTCACCTGGAGATTTACCGTTATCTACAAATTTAAAAATTGTTTTCAAATTTATTTTTCTTTGACTTTTGAGTGCAAGAAGCCAGGGTGGGGTTGTCTCTACTTGCACTTTAAATAAAAAAATAATATGTAACTTTTTAAATTCCTATACTTATAGCCCTTATACTTTAAATAGAATGCCTTTAAAGTTAAACATTTGCTAACATTCTTTCTTACTGCTGAGTCATATCTAATATTTGCTTTTAAAACATTCAGTATACTATCCTAGGTTCCTATAGCTTTGAGAGGTTTTATTTTTTGCAATGTTTAGACTATTTCATTGAAGTACAAAATTAAATAGAGTAGTAGAAATACATAGTAAATATTTACAAAAACATTGATAACACCACTGAAGTCATACACATATAAAATGCAGAAAGATCTTAAAAAGTTTGCATATTGAAAATTATGGAGATTTCCCAGAATGAATATAACAACTCACTGCTGAGTATTGGCATCAATAAAATATGTACAATCTTTGAGTGAATGTTGACCCCACTCTTTTGCAATCCAATGTTCTCTAGAAATTTTTTCTTGGGGAAATTAAGACTCAGAGGCAGCAAGAAGGGAAAAGCCAAAAGTCGAGATAGTCATATAATTTATGGTCTAATTTCCTTCATCCTATTGTTTGTGTTGTGGTTAAACAGCCAAGGTGTGTTTTGAAAAGGAGATTTTAAAAAGTTAAGAGATTAGTGCTTACCATCATAGATAAAATAGCAAGTAGCCAATTTTTGTTGTCTCTCTTCTTGATTCCTTTCACTGTGAGAAAAGGCTAGCAAAACTTAGGTTGATCTGAAGTATGTATTTAATACACGTTTGTATCCTTTTCCCTCCAAAAAAATACTTTTATTGATTTCAGAGAGGAAAGTGAGGGGGTGGGGGGAGAGAGAGCACAAGCGTGAAACACCAATGACCAGAGGCCTGGTGCACGAAATTAGTGCATGGGGGTGGGGGTGGAGGGTGCCTCAGCCCAGCCTCTGCCCTCTTGCAGTCTAGGATCTCTCAGGGGATGTCTGCCTAAGCTGGCAGTTGGACATCCCTCTTGCAGTTCTGGACCCCTTGCTTCTTACTGTCTGCTTGTTCATTGCTCCTTACCACTCGGCTCACTGCTCCTTAGTGCTGCCACAGAGGCGGGAGAGGCTTCTGTCATTGTGAGAGCTGTGAGCTGCTGCACTCGCCTGCTGTGAGCCCGCTTCTGGCTGAGCGGTACTCTCCCTGTGGGAGTCCACTGACCACCAGGGGGCAGCTCTTACATTGAACATTTGCCCGCTGGTGGTCAGTGTGCATCTTATGGACCGGACAGTCTGTTATTTCCGCTGTAAGGGTTACTTAGGCTTTTATTATATAGATTATATAGATGAGAGAGAACCATTGATTGGCTGCCTCCTGCACGCCCACACTGGGGATCTAACCCACAACTCGGACACATGCCCTTGACCAGAATTGAACCCAGGATCCTTCAGTCTGCAGGCCAACGCTCTATCCACTGACCCAATCCAGCTAGGGCTACTTCTATTATTTCTAAAATGAATGTCTAAACATCAGTATTTGACATACCACTTTTAGATGTTGTCTTTTACTGCATCATACATTTTGGTTAAATCAATAATACTAATATGTTATTCCAACTATTTAAATGTTTTGTTAATTTTTAAGCAAAGTATACTATGATTGCTTTCTTCATATAATTTTCCATTTGGTTAATGAGTCAGGTAGTCTATAAATTTAACTTTTCTTTACCTACTTTCCTTTTCCTTGACCTCTCTTCATCATCTCCTTTCCCTCCTTCTTTTTCTCTTCCTGTCTTCTTCCTCTCTTCTCCCCTTCCTCTCTCCTCTTTCTCTTTTGCTCTTCTCCCTTCTCTGCCAATATCTTTTCTCTCCCTCTTCTTCTCTGTCCTTCTTTCTCTCCTCTACCTTTCCCTTCTCTATCTTTCCCTCTTCCTCCTTTCCTTTTAAACTGGAGACCTTCCTCTAAGTACCATCTCCCCTGCTCCCATCCGGGCTGGTTTCTCTTTAGGTCTGGAACTTTCTTCACTATCATCTTGGGAGTTTCTTTGCTTTTTGCTTATTTTGAATTCCGTTTTCTAACCCTTCACTCTCCCATTTCTTCTTTAATGTTTTATTTTCTTGTTTTGGCTGGTAAATCTTCTAATAGCTTCATAGGAAAGGTGTATGAGAAAGAAATTTTTAAATTTTTGCATATTGTAGTTTTACCATCTTGCTTGATTGATAGTGTGGCTAAGTAGAATTTTGGTAATCATTTCCCTTCAGAATTTTGAAGGTATTTCTCCACTGCTTTTTAGGTTTCCGTATTTTTGTTAAGTCTCACGAAGTTCTGATTTCTAATCTTTTATGTGTGATTGTTCTCTCTGGATTTAACATTTCTTCCTTTATCTACCTTATTTCTGATACATGTTTTTATCGATTTTATTTTATTTTTTAAAAAATATTTTTACTGATTTTAGAGAGGAAGTGAGGGGGAGAGAGTGATAGAAACATCAATGATGAGAGAATCATTGATTGGCTGCCTCCTGCACACCCACTACTGGGGATCAAGTCTGCAACCTGTTCGTAGATTGATGCTCAACCACTGATCCATGCTATGCTGGCTGTTTTTTTTTAAAAATATATTTTATTGATTTTTACAGAGAGGAAGGGAGAGGGTTAGAGAGTTAGAAATATCGATGAGAGAGAAACATCCATCACCTGCCTCCTGACACCTCCCACTGGACATGTGCCTGCAACCAAGGTACATGCCCTTGACCGGAATCGAACCTGGAACCCTTGAGTCCGCAGGCTGATGCTCTATCCACTGAGCCAAACCGGTCAGGGCTGGCTGGTTTTTTTTTATTGATTTTAGAGAAGAAGGGAAAGGGGGAGAGGGAGGGAAGGAGGGAGGGAGGGATGGAAGGAGGGAGGGAGGGAGAGAGAGAGAGGGAGAGAGAGAAAGAGAAAAAGAAAAACATTAATTGGCTGTCTTCTGTAAGCCCCCTGCTCGGGTTGGTGCCCATATTCCCGGGCTGGGAATCCAACTAGTGATCTTTTGGTGCATGGGACAATACTCAACCAATTGAGCCACACTTGCCAAGGCTCTGATACTTTTCATGGTAGTGTGCTTTCCCTTACTCATTATACTGGACATACAGTGGCCCTTTTGTTTTGGTAAATCATGGTGAAAAACATTTCAGTCAGTTTTTGAGTTATTTCTTTGATAATTTTCTCAGTTATGTTGTCCTTGTTGGCTTTTTCTGTATGTTTCTTTATTTGGATGTTGGGCCATTTGAATTAATCTAATATTTTATATTTTGTGTTTATTTTTGTCCTACTTTCTGAAGTAGTTCTTTACATTATCTTCCAAACCTTATCTAAAATTTCTGAATTCTATTACACCTTTAACTTCCAAGGGCTCTTTTATGCTCTTTGAATGCTCCTTATTTTCCTTTTCTGATTTTGTTTCTTGGTGCAATATCTTCTCTTAATGCTATGAGGATATTAATCAGATGGTTATTTTTGTTTTGTTTCAGTTTTCTGAAGCTTTCTTCTGCTCCTGGGACTCTTTTCATTAGTTTCTCTACACAGTTTATTTTTGCATGTCTTGTTAAAGACTTTGCTTAAAAATCTGGTCACTCTTAGCCATCAAATTCATAATGAGTGAACTGGAAGCTCTGTATGGGCAGGGATTGTTGGCTTGTTGGCTTTATTAAAGGTGATTTAGCTGGGTTCTTCTATTAGGAGACCACCAAGTGGGTTAGTTTATTTGGAGGAAAATCATCCATTTAGCATTGACCAACTTAGTTACCAATATTTTTTGAGTCAGCTGGTTGCTAGATTTTCACTATTTAGAATTAGATTCTCAGTTACTTCCTTTTTCAGTATGGTATCCCTTTCCTTAGCTGTACCTGGTGTCTCCAACTCTAGATTTCCTCCTTTACTCTTTTTGCAGTTTTCTAGTGTGGGGGAAAGACAGGTATGTAGTGTAGAAGAAGGTTGGGAGGGAGGTGTGAGATGGTTTTTCAGTTTATACCCATTTCTTTCTGTTTTTAGCCTTACCTGAGCCCATCCCTCCAGGTTACATACACCACAACTGCGCTTGTACAACTCCTTGCCCCCGGATGGCTGGTGCCTAAAGTTCTTCCAGTTTTTGGTGCTAGGTGGTACAAGATACATTGTCTTGACTTGTCTTACTGCAGCAACCTATTGTGATCTGTTAAGTCATATACTATACTTGTCTCTTTCTTAGCTTGCAAAACTTTGTAGTTGTCCTCCCTTTTGTTCTTTTTGTCTATGTGGCTTTATGCCCTTTTCATATAATTTAGTGGAATATTAGGAAGGCGAGAAGGTAGTTTTTAAGTAGGATTTAAATACCTGTAGCTTGCGACGTTGTTTTTTGCTATTTCTCCCAGGGTCTTGTTTTATTTTTTGGTCTGTCATTTTTACTTTCTCCCTAGTCAGCTCACAGATTTTTGAGTCTTCCTATGGATTCTACTTTCCCTTCACGGTTTTCACCTTTCTGTCTTTCCTCTTTTCACTAGCAAACTTCCTGGAAGAATAACACCATTGCTATCTTTGCTTCTCCAACTTCTTTTTGTAGTCTAACCTTAGTTGTGCTTAATGATTGAGATATAATTTAGTTTTCATTTCATTTTAAAATAGATTTTTTTATAGATTTCAGAGAAGAAGGGAGATGGGGGGAGAGAGAGAGAGAGAGAGAGAGAGAGAGAGAGAGAGAGAGAGAGAAAGAGAGAAAGAAACATCAGTGATGAGAGAATCATTGATGTCTGCCTCCTGCAGGTCCCACACTGGAGATTGAGCCTGAAACCCGGGCATGTGCCCTGACCAAGAATCAACTGTGATCTGGTTCATAGATTCTTGCTCAACCATTGAGCCATGCTGGCCAGGCTTAGTTTTCATTTTAAACAATAGCATATGAAGTCTGCAATTGCTAAATAGTCTCATCATGGACACTGTTTTATCTTTCAGTGAACATTATATAAAGATCCATGTATAAGAAATTCTTTTAATATTTAGCATAAAGAAAATTGTCTCCCTTGAGGATCTGGTATATTTCCTCCATTTTGATAGTTCTGTGACACACATTTGGTTTTCTTTTGGCTACCAGGCAGCTTAGAACCAAATCAGGTCTTTAGTTACATCACTTATATTTATCTGATTATTAGTATAGTTGTTCCCTCCTCATCTTCCTCCTGTGGGGTTTAGAACTTCACCTCTTACCTCTGTTTCTCTGCGTGTTGATTTCATTCTCTCATACTACAGACTCTCTACCTCATGAGGCGGGAACGATGACTGCTGGCAGCTCTTGGCTCTCATCTTCCTAGCCCCTTCAGCCAGAAGAAGGGGCTCTCTTGAAGAATCCTGGGAAGGACTCTGATTGGCCTGTCTTGGATCATGTACTCAACATCCCTGTGGCTGGAGTGGGGAGGGTACTATGAATGACAACCCTCACTAGAACTCTACATAGTTGGAGTCAGGGGTAAGAGAGTTTCCCTAAATCAGGGGATGTCCCTCATATTGGCTTTCAAAGTTTATTTTTCTATTTTTTATTATTATAATAAACGTCCCTTATATGTAGGCTGCCTCAAATCCTTTTCTAAAAAAATAATAATAATGTAATAAATTTTCATAAAATATCATAAACTCCTTCCTGTTCATTCACCCCTCAAACCATTATATTTGTCTTGAGTCTACCATTCTATTGATTTTGTTAACTTTAAATGGCTATGTCTAAAATTTTCTTTTCAGTTTTTATTCTACTTGATCTACTTTCAGTATTTAAAACTGATCAGTTGATCTTTCTTGCAAGACACTCTCCTCATGACTTCTGGGAAGCTGCTTTCTTCTCTGATATCTTTAAATATTGCTTTTTTGGATTCCCATTTGGTATTACTTCTTTGCTTCTTTAAACCTGAACTCATATGATTGCTTTTCTGACCTGTTTATTTGATTACTTCACTTGAGGTAAACTTAGGCATGCTTATGGATGCCTCTAGGCATTAGTATCACCTGAACAACTTTTTTCTAGTCTGCAGATCCATATTTGCAGTTGCCTCCTGGTTATCTATTTAGGTATTCTAGGCATCTTAAATTTAACTTCTTTACTTTTCTATTTTTTTTGGTCTATATTATTGCAGCAGTTTGAATTATTTAATTTTTGATAAGATGTTATGATACAATTCAAAAATATAAAAATACACAGTGCAAGTTCTTCCTCCTAAACCTCTTTTATTTCCCCAGTTTTGTTTCCAAATTTTGCATTGTAATTTGTTTTTTACTTATTTTAATGGCTTCTCTATGTATGTACATGCTTACACATATATAGACTTTTTTTTTTTTTTACAAAAAGAGCATATTACACATACTTATAGTGAACTCCCTTTTCTGTTTCAAAATTTTCTTCTACAAAGCAAATATTACTGTTTCTAAATTTATTAGAGTGTCTCTTAACTTAGTTCAGGGAAGATGTTTTTTTCTGGTCCATGGTATTTTCACTAAAAGTATGTTATGTCCACTTACACATTTAATTTCTGCATAGTATACAGCTGGGTAAACACCTCTCACCCCCAACACTAAAAATTGTAGTTCTGTAGTTACTCAGTAGGGTTAGAAATTTATGGTGCTGTTACTCTAGAGCCAATAGAAGCTAAAGCTGCTCTAATGTGATGTAAACTTTTCTATTCTCAGTACCTCGACCCTAGTGCTCCTGTTTTCACTCTCCCTGCTCCATCTTCTATATAACTTCTATATAACTCTGAGTAGACTAAGAACCCCAAAATATTTTTACATTCTGTTCTCCAGGGATGATACTCTTAAATGCTATGCTATAACGTTCAAGCAAGTAACCAGAAGTGTTAAGACATGTGTATGTGACTATCTTTATCTTGATATTTTAGATTAGGGGGAAAATGAAAACAGCATTAGTGTGGTGGAAATAGAAAATATATCAGTTCTAAGGATATTATAGTAAAATCTCAATATAGCCCAACTGGTGTGGCTCAGTGGTTGAGCAGTGACCTATGAATCAGGAGGTCAAGGTTCGATTCCCAGTGAGGGCACATACCTGGTTGGTGAGCTCTATTTCCAGTTGGGGTTGTACAGGAGGCAGCCAGTCAGTGATTCTCTCTCATATTGATGTTTCTATCTCTTTCCCTCTCCCTTCCTCTTTGAAATCAATAAAAATATTAAAAAAAAAATCTCACTGTAATGGACTAATTTGGGCAAGGAGGATGTTTCTTTAAAAGCTGAAAGTCCGTTATAAGATAGATTTTTCCGAATGTGTATGCTAAAAAAATTGACAAATTATTTTACCTGTTTTTACTTATGTAGACATATTTGTATAATAAAAATTAAGTATGCATGAAAGTTTAATTTCATTACTACAGTAATTTTAAATTTATACTGAATAGGGCTAGTAAATGCATACAATCACTTATCACCGAGAGTAAACAAATACACAAATGGAGCATGGCTGGAACTGCTGCAGAAAGTCACTCCACCAGTTACCACTAGAAATGCTGTATGGTCATGTGCTAATCATTCCCTGAACGTTGTTTACAAGTGGTGATTCTTGGATTTAAGTATGTAGATTATAGTTATAGATATGTAATTTTTATGTTGATGAAATTACTAGTGTTTTTCCACTATTCACTAAAATATGTTTAAAAAATAACCTGTTAATTTAATTATAAGCAAATCTTGGTTAAAAGCATTTTAAAATAATAGGGTGTTAATTTTCACATATGACACAGAACAAGAATATTTGTTCATTAAATCTAAAGTCTATTAAATTGAGGTCTGCAAAATGAGGATTTATTGTATTCCTTCATGGTTGGATCTTTTTGGAGGTTTATTAGTTTCTGCCGTTGTATGTGTATGTTGCATACCCCTGGTTATTTTATTGTTTGTCTTTATAATATTTTTTCTCTTTAATTTTTATTTATTAAATATTTTTATTGATTTTTAGAGAGCGAGAGGAAGGGAGAGGGAGAGAGACAGAAACATCAACAGAGAGAAAATTTCTCCTAGATTGGTTGTCTCCTACACGCCCCCTACTGGGGATCGAGCCTACAACTTGGGCATCGAGCCTACAACCTGGGCATGTGCCCTGACTGGGAATCAACCATGACCTCGCGGTTCATAGTTGATACTCAACCCCTGAGCCAAGCAAGCTGGGCATTAAAAAAAATAAAATTGTTATTGTTGAAAGTATTACATATATCCCCTCTTTTTGGGGAAAACAGGATATTCTCTATATTTTTAAAGTTAGGATGGAAATATTTTGATGAGTTGTATCTCAGTTCAGGAAAGTTTCATTTTACTTAGATTTTCTGGAAGTTTTTTCACATCTTATTTGGTAACACATGATTAATATTTATGGATGTTTAACTGCTTTTGCTAACTGATTTTTTTGGGAGAAGCTCTGAGTTTCCTCTTCCAAACATGTTCCATCCTTTGGTTGTTGATTTATGGATAAAAATGTCAAAGTATGTTTCTTTTGTTATTTGAGCAAGTAGCCATGTATTATAAGCTATGAAAGGATTAATATTTTACTCTTTTCCAAAGACTGCTAATTTCTTTGGGCCAACTGTGTACATTTAATTTACTTGTGTGTGTGTGCATATGTAGGATTTTCTTAACTTGTCTTTAATTGTAAGATACGTGATTCCAAGAAAAGAGGGTATACTCACTATGTGGACAGTTAAAATAATAAAGTGAATATTCACATACATGGTACTTACCAAGCTTAATAAGTAGAGCATTATTCATACCTTTGACCCCTGTTGTGCCTCTTCCTGATTGCATTCCGTTTGACAAAGGAAATACTTTCCTAATATTTGTATTAACTGTTCTTTGTTCTCTTGTTTTATTTCTAAACAGTGTATAATTGAGTTGTGGCTGTTTTAATTTCATGTAAATGGAATAATGTTCTATTTCTTTTTTTTGATTCATATTATACTGTTGAGATTCATCTATTTAATGCATGTAGCTATAGTTGATTCATTTTCATTATTGTATAATATTTCTACATGTAAATCACACCACTATTCAGGCTACTATTGATGGACATGTTGATTTTGTCAGTGTTTTGTAATTATGAACAATTACTGTTTTGAATATTCTTGTACATGCTCAAGAATTTCTCTAGCTCACTACTCTTCAGATAGCTGAGTAAGCTCCAAAAAGGATCATAAAGTCAATTTAGTGGGGACTAACCAGTATTAAAAAATGAAGTGGGATGGGAAAAAACTCACAGTCTATTTCCATTGTCCTGTGTATGTATACAGGATTGCGATAAAGGGCATACTTTCAATCTAAGGGAAAAAAGAGTGCCTCTGATTAAATAATTAGATATTGCATGTTTTAAATATTCTTGTGGTACACTGATTGAAAATCATTGCTCTGGGGTATACATTTAGAAGTGGAGTTGCTAGGTTGTCAGGAAGGCCAGTCCATTTTCAGAAATGCTTACTTTACTTTCCCACCAATGAATGGCTTCTCTGCTCTATATCCTTATCCAGTATTTAGTATGTCCATCATTTTAATAAGTAATTTTTGGTAGTTGTGTGGTGGTATGCCATTGTTTTTACTTTGCAATTCCCTGATTACTAAACATGGTGAGCTTCTTTCCATATATTTATAGGCCATTTGGATTTTTTCACTTATGACTTGGAGTTGGCTTTTCTATGTTAGTGGTTCATTTTTTAAAACTCTTAATAGTTTTTAATTTCATTGTCCAAATTTTCAGTTTTTTTTCTTTCGTGGTTAGTGCTTCATGTGATCTATTAAAACAAATGTTTTTCCTAACTTTAGAATCATGAAACTATTCTCTTATATAATATTTTGTAAAATTTTAAAATTATTTTTTGAGAGAGAGAGGGAGGGAGGGAAGGAGAAATATTGATTTCTTGTTCTGCTTATTGATACATTCATTGGTTGGTTCTTTTTTTAAATACATTTTTATTGATTTTTAGATAGAGAGGAAGGGAAAGGAGAAAGAGATAGAAATATCTTGATGAGAGAGACACATCAAACCTACAACCTGGGCATATGCCCTGACTGGGAAATCGAACCTGGACCTCTTGGTCCATGGGATAATGCTCAACTCACTGAGCAACACCAGCTGGGCCATTGGTTGATTCTTGTGTGTGCCTTGACTGGGCATTGAATCCCAAAATGAGCTACCCAGCCAGGGCTCCTATATAATCTTCTAAAAGGATTTTTCCTCCCTTCTTTTTTTACATGTAGGTATGTAACCACCCCATGTGGACTTGATTTTGTGCATAGAGTAAAATAGGGGGGGGAACATGTATTTTATTTTCTATATTTATATATTTTATATATATTACTAGTAACCCATTGCAGGAAGATTCCTGCAAGAATAGGGCTTCCTGAGCCTGAGTGAAGCAAGCAAAGCCCGCAATGGCTCCCGTATCTGCCATCTCGGCTCCCTCCCGTCTCTGCCGCCTCGGCCCCCCCTTCCCTTCTTCACTGTCTCCGTTGCCTTGGCTTCTTTCCCTTTTCCACCGCTTGGCTCCCTTCTGCAGCACTTGGCTTCCTTCTACGTTGTCTTTAGTCTTACAGCCATCTTTGATGGGTTAATTTGCATACACTCGCTGTGATTGGCTGGTGGGCGTGGCTTGGCTGGTGGGCATGGCTTAGGTGTCTCGGAGCGATGGTAAATTTGCATATCACTCTTTTATTAGAGTAGATTAAAGTAGATATGTGTTACATCCTATATAATAAAAGGGCAATATGCAAATTGACCCTAACAGCAAAACGACTGGGAATGACTGGTCACTATGACACAAACTGACCATCAGGGGGCAGATGCTCAATGCAGGAGCTGCCCCCTGGTGGTCAGTGTGCTCCCCGAGGGGGAGCTCTGCTTAGCCACAAGCCAGGCTGATGGCTGCCAGTACAGCGGTGGTGGTGGGAGCCTCTCCCGCCTCCTCAGCAGAGCTAAGGATGTCTGACTGCAGCTTAGGCCTGCTCCCCGCTAGTAAGTGGACATCCCCTTAGGGCTCCCAGGCTGCCAGAGGGATGTCTGATTGCCAGCTTAGGCCCGATCCCCCCGGGGAGCGGGCCTAAGCCAACAGGTGGACATCCCCCGAGGGGTCCCAGACTGCGAGAGGGGCACAGGCTGGGCTGAGGGACCAACTGGGTGCACAAATTTTTGTGCACGGGCCTCTAGTGTTATATTAAATGTCCAGTAGTTTTAACACAATTCTTTTCCCTTTCTGCTATACAGTAGTACTATGTCATAAACCTGTAGTTCATAAGTGTATGGATTTGTTTTTGGACGTTCTGTTCTTTTGATGTGTCTTTGTGCCAATATCACATTTAAAAAATGCGTTAACATGTTTATTGATTTTAGAGAGAGAAGGGAGAGGGAGAGAGAAATATCAATGTGAGAGAGAAATATGGATTGGCTGCCTCTCTTATGCACCTTTACTGGGTATCAAGCCAACAACCTGAGCATGTGCCCTGAACTGGGAATCAAACTGGTGACCTTTTAGTGCATAGGACTATGCCCAACCAACTGACCCACACCAACCAAGACAGTACCACAGTTTTAAAATTACTCTAGCTTATCTTTTAATTCTGGACTTGAGATACCGAGTAAAATTAGTCCTTTCCTCTTTTTAAAAATTATCTTTCCTATTGCTCTTTGCATTTGCTAACCATTTAGAATTTTAGTGTGCAAAAAAAATCCTTTTAGTATGTTAATTTGCTTTGCATTGATTCAATTTGAGACTTTTTACAGTTTGAATCTTTCAATCTATGAACATGGTAATCTCCAATTACTAGGTTTTCATTTTTTAATTCTGGTAAAATATACACAACAAAATATACACAACAATGGCCCTGACCGGTTTGGCTCAGTGGATAGAGCGTCGGCCTGTGGACTCAAGGGTCCCAGGTTCAATTCCAGTCAAGGGCATGTACCTTGGTTGTGGGCACATCCCCAGCAGGGGGTGTGCAGGAGGCAGCTGATCGATGTTTCCCTCTCATCGATGTTTCTAACTCTATCCCTCTCCCTTCCTCTCTGTAAAAAAAAAAAATATATATATATTAAAAAAAATATACACAACAATGCACATATGCATTTTAACCGTTTTTGAATGTGCAGTTCAGTGGCATTAAGTATATTCACAATGATGTATAACCATCACCAATGCCTATATCCAGAACTAAAAAAAAAAAAAAAAAGTTTTAAAAATATAGTTGACATACAGTATTATATTAGTTTCAGATGTACAACATAGTAATTAGGCATTTATATGCCTTATGAACTGATCACCTTCATAAGTCTAGTACCCATTTGACATCAATTATAGTTATTACAAACCAGTGACTATATACGTTCCCTATTGTGTAGTTTATATCCCATGACTAATTTAATAATTGGCAGTTTATACTTAATCCTCTTTATTTTTTTGCCTATCCCTTTCAGTCCCATCTGGTAACCATCAGTTTGTTCTCCATATCTATGAGTTTGCTTTGTTTGTTTATGTTGTTTTTTAGATTCTACATCTAAGTGAAATCATATGATGTTTGTCTTTCTGTCTGACTTATTTTACATTATATCCTACTAGAGGTCTGGTGCATGAAATTTGTGCATTGGAGGGGAAGGGGGTTTGTCCCTCAGCCCAGCCTGCACCCTCTCCAACCTGGGACATCCCTCTCACAATCCGGGACTGTTGGCTCCCAACCACTCACCTGCCTATCTGCCTGATTGCCCCTAACTGCTTCTGCCTGCCAGCCTGATCACCTCCTAACCACTCCCCTGCCAGCCTGATCAATGCCTAACTGCTCCCCTGCTGGCCCAATCACCCCCAACTGCCCTCCCTGCTGGCCTGATTGCCCACAACTGCCCACTTCTGCCGGCCATCTTGAGGCTGTGGGCGCTGCCATCTTTGAGGGCATGACATTTAATTAGCATATTCTCTCCTTATTGGCTGTGGGCGCTGCCATCTTTGAGGACATGACAGTCAATTAGCATATTCCCTCATTGGCTGTGAGCACTACTGTCTTTGGAACCTTCTGCTCAGTCGTTTGGCTGAACCTCACTAACCCCCTGCTGGCCTGGTTGCCTCATGCAGCCTGTTTGGTCATCCATTCGGTGTGAATGGTTGCTTAGGCTTTTATATACACTGAGTGGCCAGATTATTATGACTACCTAACATTCATAGGCAAATTAGCTATAATTTCGAGCTGACGTTGCTAGAGGGCCAGGCCATTATAAATATGGAAGCAGGTTGTTTACCACAATAGTAGAAGTGATTTTTTTTTGAAGATGTGGGTAAACAACACGGTTTAACAGCTTTTGAACATGGGATATATTAGAACGTGAGTGGTCAGATTATTATGACCACCTCAGCAGTACTTCGTTGGGCCACCTTTTGCCTTCAGTACTGCAGCCATTCTTCTTGGCATTAACTCCACGAGATGTTGAAAGGTGATGTTTAGAATGTGACACCATGCCTGATGAATAGCACTGTCCAGTTCTGAGAGATTTGATGGTTGTGGAACCAGCTGCCTGATGACTCTTTTAACTTCATCCCATCCCACAAATGCTCAATTGAATTGAGAGCTGGTGATTGTGGGGACCACCTAAGGAAGGTAAAGTCTCCCTCATGTTCTTGAAACCACTCCTGCACAATACGACCACCGTGGCATGGTGAATTGTCTCTTTGGAAGAAGCCATCTCCATTGGGATACACCATCAACATGACAGGATGAACTTGATCAGCAACAATACTAGGTATGTTGTGCTATTCAGACGTTGTTCCACATGAATTAAAGGGCCCAAATCATGCCAGGAAAACATGCCCCAAACCATGACACTGCCCCCATCAGCTTTTGAAGGGTTGTACTCATGCATGTTGGGTGCATGCTTTCATGATGTTTCTGCCAAATTCTCACTGCCATCTGCATGATGCAACTGGAAAAGTGATTCATCGGACCACATGACTTTTTTCCAGTGCTCGACTGTCCAATCCTTGTGTTCCTGTGCGAATTGGAGATGTTTTATCTTGGTAACTGCAGACAGCAACAGTATTCAAACAGGCCTTCGGCTTCCGTATCCCATACAATGCATTGTACGGCTAATTTGCCTACAAACGTAAGGTGGTCATAATCTGGCCACTCATGTTCAAATATATCCCATGTTCAGAGACTGTTAAATTGCGTAGTTTACCCATATCTTCAGAAAAAAATCACTTCTATTGTGGTAACAACCTGCTTTCCTATTTATAGTGGTATGGCCCTCTAGCAACTTCAGCTCGAAATTATAGCTAATTTGCCTGTGAACGTCAGGTGGTCATAATCTGGCCACTCACTGTATATAGGTCCATCAGTGTTGTTGTAGCTGGCAAGATCTCATTCTTTTTATGGCTAAATAATATTCCATCATGTATGCATGTATATATGTTACATATTGCATATATATCACATATGATACATATATGTCACATCTTTATTCATATGTTGTTGGACATCTAGGTTGCGTTTATATCTTGGCTATTGGAAATAGTGCTGAAGTGCATGCAGGGATGCATGTATCTTTTTGAACTAGTGTTTTTAATTTCTTTGGATAAATACCCAGAAAATGGGATTGCTGGGTCATAGGGTAGTTCTCTATTTTTTTAAAAATCATTACTGATCATATTATTACAGTTGTTCCTCCCCCCCCCCCCCATATTTCCCCTCCTCCCAGTTCCCACCCCACCCTCTGCCCTTACCCACCCCCCCACTGTCCTCCTCCATAGGTGTACGATTGTTGTCCAGTCTCTTCCCTCACCACCAACACCCCTTTTACCCTGAGAATTGTCAGTCCACTCCCTTTCTATGAGCCTGATTCTATTCTATTTACCAATTCTGTTCATCAGATTTTCTTTTTTTTTTAAATTTATCTTTATTGTTCAGATTATTACAGTTGTTCCTCTTTTTTCCCCCATAGCTCCCCTCCTCCCATTTCCCACCCCAACCTCTGTCCTTGCCCCCCCACTGTCCTCATCCATAGGTGTACAATTATTGTCCAGTCTCTTCATGCATCCCCAACACCCTTAACCCCTGAAAATTGTCAGTCCACTCCCTTTCTATGCCTCTGATTCTATTCTATTCACCAGTTTATTCTGTTCATCAGATTTTTT
>PVJC01002957.1:0-74369 GCA_004026665.1 Murina feae
AATCGGAGCTGAGCTGAGGGGCGCAGCTTCACTTTCGCTGCTGCCGCAATGGAAAGGGCTGTTTACTCAGGTCCGGGAGTGGCGGCCGCCATGTTGGCTGGGCTAATTTGCATACAGCCGCTCTGATTGGCTGGTGGGCGTGGCTTACCCTGTCTCGGAGAAACGGTTAATTTTAATATTTCACTTTTATTAGTTTAGACTAGGGGCCCGGTGCACGAAATTCGTGCACGGGTAAGTGGGGCAAGGGGAGGGCAGGTGGGGAGGTCCCTCAGCCAGACCTGCACTTTATCCAATTCGGGAGCCCTCAGGAGATGTGCTACTGATGGCTTGGGCTCACTCCATGTGGTTCTCTGCTCTCTGCCAGGCCTGTCTGCTCCACACCACAGGGATGGGCAAGCAGGCCCTGCTGGGCACCATCTGCAGGGTCCCCAATGGCTTGCACCCCCTCATCCCCTCATCCGCAGCCACCACCCCAGATGGGCATAAGCCAAGGCATCGGCTGGGGGTTCCCCAATGGGTCTGGCTCGCTGCACCCTTTCGTCCCCAGGTTCCTGGCCGCCACACCGGCCAAGGCCCGGCCTGGGCGGCAGCTGGGGATTCTCTGATGGGTCTGACTCGCTATGCCCCTCGTACCCAGGTCTGCAGCTGCCGCACCCATCGAGGCCCGGCTGGGGCGGTGGCTGGGGGTTCCCCAATGGGTCTGGCTCACTGCGCTCTTTCGTCCCCTTGTCCACAGCCACTGCCCCGGCCGAGTTCCGGCCAGGGCAGCGGCTGTGAGGTCCCCATTACTGGCTCCCCCTCCTCTATAGGCTGCGGCCCCCGCTTATCTGCTCGGGGGTCATCATGGCGACCTCCCAACAGGCCCTGTGGGTGCTGCCTGCGGTTTGATTGCCTGCTGGGCTCCCGTGGCCAGGGTAATGCCGCCAGCGTCCTGCCCCACCACTATGGGCACCGCCATT
This sequence comes from Murina feae, assembly GCA_004026665.1. Lineage (NCBI taxonomy): Eukaryota > Metazoa > Chordata > Mammalia > Chiroptera > Vespertilionidae > Murina > Murina feae. The sequence continues at coordinate 960 of PVJC01002957.1, forward strand.
TTTGTCCCGGAATAATGGTTAATTTGCATATTACTCTTATTAGATAGGATTAGATTAAGGTGAATAGCATAGTGGTCAGACAATCATATATTTTATAAAGTGATGCTCTGGTATTTCCAGGGCCCACCTTGCAGGGCGAGTAGTTTATTAGTGTTATTGACTATATTCCCTGTGCTGTTTCACACTCCAGTGACTGTTTTGTAGCTAACAATCTCTACTTAATCCCTTCACCTTCTTCACCCAACCCCTCAAACTCTTCCCCTTTGGTTACCATCAGTCTGTTCTTTGTATCTACAAGTCTGTTTCTGTTTTGTTTGTTCATATATTTTTTTTCTTTAAATTTGACATTTAAGTGAAATCACATGGCATTTGTCTTTCTCTGTTTTATTTCACTTAACATACTACCCTTTAGGGCAGGGTTGGAGAACCTTGTTCCACCAAGGGCCATTTGGATGTTTATAACATCACTGCAGGCTTGGTGCATGAGTTTGTGCCCAGGTGGGGTCTGGCTGGCCTGCCCCCGTCAGGGCTGATCAGGGTGGGCCGGCTGGGGGTTGGGAACCGGCTGGCCCCGCCCCTGGTCAAACTCGCAGTCGAGGGGACAGTTTGCATATTAGCCTTTCATTCTACAGGATTTGCAGGCCATATGAAATTATCACCTTAAAAATTAGCCTGCTATCTTTAGTCAGACGTTTAATTAACTCAGTCCTAATGCCTTGGCAGCAGGGCCAGACCAAATGGTTTCCCAGGCCTTATGTGGCCCCGGGCCTGACGTTCCCCACCCTGCGTCAGGGCCACCCATGCTGTTGCAAATGATAAGATTTCATTCTTTTTTGTGGATGAGTAATATTGCACTGTACATACATCTCACAACTTTTTAACTTACATGTCTATTGATGGGTACTTGTGTTGCTTCAATATCTTGGCTATGTGGTAAGTTATGATGCAGTGAACATAGGGATACGCATATCTTCTCTCATTGTTGTCTTGGATTTCTTCAGAAATATAATTGGAATTGCTGGGTCATAAGTCAGTTTTGTTTTTAATTCTTTGAGGAATCTTCTCATTGTTTTCCATAGTGACTACACCAATTTGCATTTCCACCAACAGTGCACAAAGTTCCCTTTTCTCCACATCTTCGCCAACTCTTGTTGTTTGTTAATTTCTTTTCTTTTTTGCTTTTATTTTTTTCCAGTTTTTTTATTTCAAGAAAAATGATTTTAAATATAATAATGTTACATGCAATAAACCTTAATATTTCAGGAAAAGTGATCTTAAATGTAATAATGTTACATGCTATAAACATTAATATCTCAAGAAAAACGATTTTAAGTATGATAGTGTTACATGCAATAAACATCAATTGTTCAAGAAAAATGATCTTACATATAATAATATTACATGCAATAAACATTAATATTTCAAGAATTTTAAGTGTAATAATATTACTAAAACTGTACTAATATAGTATGATACCATGAAAATTGTAGGAAATATTAAAAATCTGCAAATAACAAGATTTGCTTCTATTATATTCTAGAATATTTTCCCCCCTCTGGCTCTATTTTTGTCATCAGTTTATTTTGTTCATTATATTCCATAAATGAGTGAGATCATGTGATATTTATCTTTCTCTGACTGGCTTATTTTATTAGCATGATGCTCTCCAGGTCCATCCATGCTGTTGCAAATGGTAAGAGTTCCTTCCATTGTGTAGATGTACCACAGTTTTCTAATCCATTCATCTGCTGATGGGCATTTAGGGCTATTTCCAAATTTTAGCTATGGTGAATTGTGCTGCTGTGAACATAGGGATGCATATGTCCTTTCTGATTGGTGTTTCTGATTTCTTGAAATATATTCCTAGAAGTGGGATCACTGGGTCAAATGGGAGTTCCATTTTTAATTTTTGAGGAAACGCCATACTGTTCTCCACAGTGGCTGCACCAGTCTGCATTCCCACCAGCAGTGCACGAGGGTTCCTTTTTCTCCGCATTCTCTCCAGCACTTGTCGTTTGTTGATTTGTTGATGATAGCCATTCTTACAGGTGTGATGTGATATCTCATTGTGGTTTTAATTTGTATTTCTCTGATTAGCGATGATGAGCATGTTTTCATATGTCTCTTGGCCATCTCTGTGTCCTCTTTGGAGAAATGTTTATTCAGGTCCTCGGACCATATTTTAATTGAATTGTTTGTGGATTTGGTTTTTTGTTGTTTTTTGGTGTGTGTGTGTGTGTGTGTGTGTGTGTGTGTGTGTCTGTTGAGTTGTATGAGCTCTTTATTTTTGAATATTAACTCCTATTGGATGTATCACTGATAAGTATCTTCTTCCATTAAATAGGTTGTTAGTTTTCATATTGTTGATGGTTTCCTTTGCTTTGCAAACCTTCTTTTAAAATATATTTCTTTATTGATTTTAGAGAGGAAGGGAGAAGGAGAGAGAGATAGACACATCAATGATGAGAGAGAATCATTGATGGGCTGCCTCTTGCACATCCCCTACTGGAGATTGAGCCCGCAACCCAGGCATGTGCTGTTGGCCGAAATCGAACCTGGGACCCTTCAGTCCACAGGCTCTATCCACCAAGCCAAGCCGGCTAGGACTGAAAACCTTTCTAATTTGATATAGTCCCATTTGCTTATTTTTTCTCTTGTTTCCCTTGTCCTAACAGGAAGATTATTGCTCAGAGACATCAGAGAGTGTATGCCTGATTTCTTCTAGCAGTTCAAGTCTAACACTTAAGTCTTTGATCCATTTTGAGTTGATTCTTGTGTATGGCATAAGAAGGTGGTCTAGTTTCATTTTTTCATGTATCTGTCCAGTTTTCCCAGCACCACTTATTGAAGAGACTGTCTTTACCTCCTTTCATGTTCTTGCCTCCTTTGTCATGTATTAATTGACCCATAAAAGCATGGGTTTATCTCTGGGCTCTCCATTCTGTCCTGTTGATCAATGTGAATGTGTTAATGCCAGTGCCATGCCTTTGTTTTTGATTACTATGGCCTTGCAGTGTAGTTTGATATTAGGTAGCATGATACCTCCCACTTTATTCCTTTTTCTCAAGTTTGCTGGGCTCTTTGCGGTCTTTTGTGGCTCCATGTAAATTTTGGATTATTTATCAGGTCTGTGAAAAACACAATTGGTATTTTGACAGGGAATGAGTTGGATCTATAGACTGTTTTGGTTGGTATGGGCATTTTAACAATATTAATTCTTCCTATCCATGAGCATGACACATGCTTCCATTTATTTGTATCTGCTTCATTTTTTTTCTTTAATGTCTTATTATTTTTCAAATACAGGTCTTTACCTCCTTGGTTAAATTTATTCCTAGGTATTTTTTTATTCAGTTGTAAATGAAATTGTTTTCTTAGTTTTTCATTCTGATAGTTTGTTATTGGTGTATAACAAGAAATTTCTGAATATTTATCTTGTGTTCTGTTACTTTCCTGAATTCACTTATCAGTTCTAGTAGTTTTTGATGGAATCTTCAAGGTTCCCTATATATATCATGCCACCTTCAAATAATGACAGTTTTACCTCTTTTTTTCCAATTTAGATACCTTTTGTTTTTTCTTCTTAACTGATTGCTATGGCTAGAATTTCCAAAACTATTTTGTATATGAGTGGCGAAAGTGGCCTAGTCGGTGTGGTTCAGTGGTTGAGCATCGACCCATAAACCAGGAGGTCACAGTCACAGTGGGGGACATGCAGGAGGCAGCCAATCAATGATTCTCTTAGCATTGATGTTTCTATTTCTCTCTCCCTTTCCCTTCCTCTCTCTGAAATCAATAAAATATATATATTTAAAAAGAGTAATGAAAGTAGACATCTCTGTCTTGTTCCTGCTCTTGAGTAACATACTTTTAGTTTTCCCCATTGATTATGATGTTAGCTGTGGGTTTGGCACATATGGTCTTTATTATGTTGAGATATGTTCCCTCTATTTGTAGTTTGCTGAGAGTTTTTATCATAAATAAGTGCTGGATATTGTCACATGATTTTCTTGCATCTATTGATATGATTATATGATTTTTATCCATTCTTTATTGTATTATAGTAATTGATTTGCAGATATTTAACAAACCTTGCATTCCAGGAATAAATCCCACCTGATCATGGTGTATGATCTTAATGTATTGCTGGAGCCGGATTTGCTAAATCTTGTTGAGGGTTTTGCATCTGTGTTCTTCAAGAATATTGGCTTATAAATTTTTTTTATTAACATTCAGTTTGTAATAGTTTTGTTTGTTTGTTTAATCCTCACCTGAGGGTATTTTTTCATTGATTTTTGGAGAGAGTGGAAGAGAGAGAAATATCGATGTGATAGAAACACACCAATTGGTTGACTTCTGCTAGTGCCCTGACCAGGGCCCAGACTGGGGAGGAGCCTGCAACTGAAGTATGTGCTCTTGACCGGTATTGAACCCGGGACCCTTTCGTTCATAGGCCAGTGCCCCACAGAGTCAAATCAGCTAGGGCCAGTTAGTGATGTTTTTATGTGGTTTTGGAATCAGGTAATGCTGCCTCGTATTATGAGCTTAAGAGACTTACCTGTTCTTGAATTTTTTGGAATAGTTTGAGAGGGGTGAGTGTTTTTTATTTTATTTTAAATTTTAACATTGACATTATTGTAGGTAGCTCCTTCCCCTGCTTTTTGCTCAACTGTACCCTCCCTCCCCTGACTTTCCCCACACTATTTTCCATGTCCATGGAGTATGCTTATGTGTTCTTAAGCTAATTCCTTTACCTTCTTTAGTCACTTTCAACCTTCTTCCATCAGGCACTGGTCAGTCTGTTCTATGAATTCATGATTTGGGTTCCATTTTGTTCATCAGTTTATTGTGTTCATTAGATTCCACATATTAGTGAGATATTATGGTATTTGTCTTTCTCTGATTGGCTTATTTTGCTTAACATAATACTCTCCAGGTCCATCCATGCTGTCACAAAGGGTAAGAGTTCTTTCCATTTTATATCCTCACTAGGGGCCCTGTGCACTGGTGAGGGGGAGGGTCCCTGTGCCCTCTCGCAGTCTGGGACCCCTGTGGGGATGTCCACCTGCTGGTGTGCCTGGCCAGCCTGGGTGAGGGGCCGATGTCTGTTTGCAGGCTGGCCAAGCTCCCCAATGGGACCCTCACCCCATGGGGGTGTGGCAAGCCTGGGTGAGGGGCTAAGGGCAGTTTTTAGGTTGGACACAGACACTTCAGGGTTCAGGTCCCTACTGGGGTGCCTGGACAGCCTGGGAGAGGGGCTGAGGGCCATTTTCAGGCTGCCCACAGCTCCCATTGACCCTCGGGGCTATCCGCCTGGGAAGCCATCGGGTGGCTGTGGCACACGCAGGGAGGCTTAAGGCCTCCCCGCATGTGCCCTTGGCGACCCGATGGCTTCCCAGGATGGAGCCTCGGGCCACCGACTGGTCCCGCCCCGGGCTTCCGCCTGGGAAGCCATCGGGTGGCCGGGGCACACATGGGGATCCCCGGAGGCCCATGTGTGTGCCCCGCAATGATCGATTCCAGGCCGTAGCCTCTTCCCGCCCTGCTCCTCCCGCCCACGGCTTCAACCACTGGCCTGCTTGCTCTTCCCATCCTCCAGTACGGCTGGACCCTTCTCCCGGGCTGCACCTCCGCCATCTTGGCTAGGCTAATTTGCATATTGTCGCGCTGATTCGCTGGTGGGCATGGCTTGCCCATCCTGAAGCGACGGTTAATTTCAATATTACGCTTTTATTAGTTTAGATAGTATTCCATTGTGTAAATGTACCACAGCTTTTTATCCACTCATCTGCTGGTGGGCTCTTGGGCTGTTTTCACCTGTGAAGCCATCTTATTCATGACTTCTTTTACTGGGAACTTTTTTATTACTTTATCAATTTCATTGGTTAGAGTCGGACTGCTCAGATTTTCTCTATATTCTTGATTCAGTCTTGGAACATTGTATGTTTCTAGGAATTTATCCATTTTTTTTCAGATTGTTCACTTTGCTGTACATAATTGTTCAAGATATTTTCTTACAATCCCTTCTATTTCTTTTTTTTCCCTTCATGAGCCTGATGAAAGGTTTAACCACCTTGTTTATCTTTTCAAAGATCTTTTATATTTTTTAGACTATTTCACTTATTTCCACTCTGATCTTCATTCTTTCCTTTCTTCTGCTCACTTTGGGATTTATTTGTTGTTCCTTTCCTAGTTTCTTTAGGTGAAAGTTTAGATTACTTATTTGAGATTTTTCTTGTTTCTTGAGATAAGCCAGAATTGCTATGAATTTTCCTCTTGTGGCAGCTTTTACAGTATCCCATAGATTTTGGATTGTTTTGTTTTCATTTTCATTTGTCTAAAGGAAATGACATTTTTTTCATTTATTTTTTTATTTTGTTGTTAACCCCTCCATCTATTAGTGTGTTTTTCAGGTTGTTGTTTTTTTCTTGTAATTGGTTTCTAGTTTCATACTACTGTGGTCAGAAAAGATGCTTGATATAATTCCAATCTTCTTAAATTTATTGAGACTTGTTTTGTAGCATAAATGTAATCTATTCTGGAAAATGTTCCATGTGAAGTTGAAAGGAATGTATATTCTGCTGCTTTGGGTAAGGTGACCAGACGTCCCGCTTTTGGCGGGACAGTCCCAATTTTTAACAATTTGTCCTGCATCCTGTGGCATTTTAAAAAAAGTCCTGATTTTTGGAGAGAGACATATGTACTATTCTTTGTAATATTTTAAGTAATAATAATAAAAAAAGACCCACCCCCCCGGTCAATGGTGTCCCACTGTACCAATGTTAAAATCTGGTCACCTTAGCTTTGAGGTGAAATGTTCTAAAAATATGGATTAAATCCTTCTGATCTAGTGTGTCATTTAAAGCTACTGTTTCCTTATTGGCTTTCTGTCTAGAAGATCAATCCACTGATGTCAATGTGGTGTTAAAGTTCCAATCATGACTGTATTACCGTTGATCTCTCCCTTTATGTCCATCAATATTTGCTTTAAATATTTAGGTACTCCTCTATTGGGTACAAAATGGCATAGGGTTATATCCTTCTGTTTAATTTACTCTTTTATTATTTTGTAATGTTTTTATTTGTCTCTTTTATAGTCTTTGTTTTAAATTCTATTTGATATAAGTATTGCTACCCTAGCTTTTTTGTTTGCATTAGTATGAAATATCGTTTTCCACCCCTTTACTTTCAGTCTGTGCATGTCTTTTGTTCTGAGGTGAGTCTCTTATAGATAGACTATATGTGAGTCTTGTTTTCTTATCCATTAAGCTACCCTATAAATTTTGAATGGAGCATTTAATACATTTACATTTAAAGGATTCTTGGTAAGTACTTAGTTATTGCCATTGTATTATTCTTATTTATGTTCCTCCTTTTTCTTTGTTTTTTTTTAAAGAAGTCCTTTCTTATAATACTGGTTTGGTGGTAATGAACACCTTTAACTTTTCCTTGTCTGAGAAGCTTTTTATTTCTTTTTTAATTTTAAATGATAGCTTTACTGGGTAGAATAGTCTTAGTTGTAGGTCTTTGCTTTTCAACACTTTGAATATTTTGTGCCAGTTCATTCTGGCCTACAAAGTTTATATTGAGAAATCATCTGACAGTCTTATGGAGATTCCTTGTAGGTAACTGTCTTTCTCTTGCTGCTTTTAAGACTCTGTCTTTGTCGTTAACTTTTTCCATTTTAATTATATGTCTTTGTGTGGGCCTCTTTGGGTTCACCTCCTTTAGGACTCTCTGTGCTACATGGATTTGTATGTCTATTTCCTTTACCAGGTTAAGGAAGTTTTCAGTCATTATTTATTCAATAAATTCTCAATCCCTTGCTCTCTCTCTTCTCCTTCTGGTACCCCTATGATGCAGATGTTATCACAGAGGTCACTTAACCTGTCCTTGTTTTTAAAAATTCTCTTTTCTTTTTACTTCTCTGATTTGGTATTTTCTACTACTTGTCTTCCAGATTACTGATTAGATACTCTGCTACATATAATTGGCTGTTCATTCCTTCTAGTGTATTCTATATTTCAGATATTGTGTTCTTCATTTCTGATCAATTCTCTTTTATGGTTTCTATGTCCTTTACTTATCCTGTTGAAGTTCTTTGAGCATCCTTATAACCAGTGTTTTGAACTCTTTATCTGGTAGCTTGCCTTGCTTCCATTTCCTTTAATTTGTTTCATGGAGATTTCTTCTGTTCTGTCATTTGTGGCATGTTTCTTTGTCTCCCCATTTTGTCTGGCTATCTCTGTTTGTTTCTATGTATTAAGTATAGCTGCTATGTCTCTCAGTCTTGGTAGGGTGGCTTTATGTGGTAGGTGTCATGTGAATGACTAGTGGTATTGTTTCTCTGATCACCTGAGCTGGGTCCCCCAGGAGTGTTCCCTGTGTGGATTAGTATGCTGTACTTTGTAGTTGAGCCTTGATTGTTGTTGGCACATCTGTGGGTGAGGTTGACCCTTAGGCTGGCTGGCTGTCGGGTGACTGGCCATGACAGGACCTCTGCAACTAATATATCTCTTCTGATTATCAGCCCCCACAAGTGGATGTGGGGCCCATAGGTTTTATATATCCACCCTTTCTGCCAATCTCGATGTGGCTTTTTCTATAGATCCTTAGTTATAGGACTTCAATAACTAAGTCTTCAGTTGATTATTCAGGTGTATCCTATATAATGAAAACTTAATATGCTAAGTGTCCAGTCGACAGGTCAACCATTCAACCAATCAAAGTGTAATATACTAATGATATGTTAAGGTCGCTCAACCACTCGCTATGATGTGCACTAACCACCAGGGGGCACATAGTTGACAGGTTGACCAGTCACTATGATGTGCGCTGACCACCAGGGGACAGACATTCTGACCAGTAGGTTAACTTGCTGCTGGGGTCTGGCCGATCGGGGCTGAGTGAGGTGAGCTGGACATGCCCTGGAGCCCTCCCACAGTCCTTCCCTAGCTGGCCAACCTCCCACATTCCTCCCTGGCCCTGATCATGCAGCAGTGGGGTCCCTTGGCCATTTAGGACTTGGCGATCCCATCTAGAGACACATTAGTTGCGGGGAGGTACACCAACTGTAAGGAACATTTCATGGACATGCTAAATTGCCATTCAAGAGCAAGGATCCTAACTTCTAGTTCAAAATGACTGACTAGGAAGATCCTGAACTCACCTTCTCTCCTGGACACCAAAAACTACAACTATATAGAAGACAGTTATCTCTGTGCACACCTGAAGACTACCAAAACAGGTTTTGTACAACTATGAATATAAAAAAAAGGCCACCATTGAGATGGGTAGGCGAGATAGAGACTAAGTACAGCTAGGACCCACTCTTCCTCCCACTCCCCATCTGGTGATTCCCAAGTGGAAAGAATATCACATCCACAGATATTGTCCCTGAAGAATGAGGGGTACAAACCTTGGTCTGAGGTGCCTGCATCAGGAAGAGGAGTCCCCATAACATCTGGCTTTGAAAATCAATGGGACTTGTGTCTTGGAGAGCCAAAAGGCTGTAGGAAACCTAGGTTGTGCTCTTTCTGAGTCCTGGCACAGAGTAGTAGTTTGAAAAGCACCTAGGGCATACATGAAGGCAATACATTGACTAATTTTAGGGTCTTTTTTTCCTGGAGAAACAGGGATCTGGAACTTTTTCCTGAATCTGAATGTTGGTGGACACGATTTTCCCCTTTTCTTTACTCTCCTTCTATCTAGCTGGTTTGACACTGGTAAGTGCTATTTCTGACTCTGTTCTTTAACCTTGCAAACACTACTCACTCCACCATGGCATTTCCCTGAAGACTCATCCAGGCTGGCACTCCTCCAAATGGGCTCCTGCCCTGTCACACCCAGCAGGCAGCCTCAGTCAGCACTGGCACACAGCAGTGTATCTGCAGCAGTCATCACTAGCCCATACAGCCAGCCACACTGAAGGCTTGCTCTGCACAACAGTGAGCCTGTAACAGTTGTGGCCAGGCTTCTCAGGACACCTCCTAAATAAGGCCACTTTTCTTTTCTTTTCTTTTTTAATATATTTTATTGATTTTTTACAGAGAGGAAGAGAGAGGGATAGAAAGTTAGAAACATCAATGAGAGAGAAACATCGATCAGCTGCCCCCTGCACACTTCCCACTGGGTATATGCCCGCAACCAAGGTACATGCCCTTGACCAGAATCAAACCTGGGACCCTTGAGTCCACAGGCCAACGCTCTATCCACTGAACCAAACCAGTTAGGGCAAGGCCACTTTTTCAAGACCAAGAGACATAACTGACCTACCTAATGCATAGAAACAGACAGGCAAAATGAGGAGAGAAAAAGCAAGACTAAACCCCAGAAAAAGAACTAAATGAAACAAAGGTAAGCTGTCTACTATATAAAGAGTTCAAAGAAGTCATCATAAAGATGCTCATCAAATTCTGCAAACAAGTGGTAAACTCAGTGCAAAATTCAATAAAGAGATAAAATGTATAAAAAGGACCTATTAGTATTCAGGAATATAACGACTGAAATGAAAAATACACTGGAGAGGATTAACAGAAGATCAGATCACACAGAAGAGTGGATCAGCAATCAAGGAGATAGGATAGTGGAAATCACCCAATTGGAAGATCAAAAAGAAAAAAGAATTAAAAAGTATAGAATAAGGTGATAGAATAAGAGACCTCTGTAACATCAAGTCTACTAATATTCAAATCACAGGGGTTCCAGAAGGAGAAGAGAGAGAGAAAGGGGCAGCAAACATATTTGAATAAATAATGGCTACAGTCTTCCTTAACCTGACAAAGGAAACAGACATTGAAATCCAAGAAGCACAGAGTCCCAAACAAGAAGAACCCAAATAGACTCACACCAAGACACATTACAATTAAATTGTTAAAAATTAAAGATAAAGAGAGACTCTTAAAAGCAACAAGAGAAAATCAAATAGTTGTCTACAAGGAAATGCCCTTAAGTTGATCAGCTGACTTTTCAACAGAAACTTTGCAGCCAGAAGAGAGTGACACAATATCCTATATAATAAAAGGTTAAGATGCAAATTGACACTAATGGCAGAATGACCGGGAACAACCGGTTTCTATGATGCACACTGACAACCAGGGAGCAGTTGTTCAACACTGAAGCTGCCCCTGGTGGTCAGTACACTTCCACAGGGGGAGTGCCACTCAACCAGAAGCTGGCTCATGGCTGGCCAACACAGTGGCAGTGGTGGAAGTCTCTCCCACTTCCCTGCAGTGCTAAGGATGCCCGACTAACGACTTAGGCCCTGTGGGGAGTGGGAATCCCGAGGGCCCCTGGGGTGCCAGAGGAATGTCTGACTGCCAGCTTAGGCCAAATCCCCCAGGGAGTGGGCCTAAACTGTCAGTCAGACATCCTCTGTGGGGTCCCAGACTGTGAGAGAGTGCAGGCCACTCTGAGGCCCCCCCCCTCCCGCCCAAGTGCATGAATTTTTGTGCACTGGGCCACTAGTATTCAATATGATGAAAGGGAATAACCTCCAACAAGAATATTCCACTCTGCAAGATTATCGTTCAGGATGGAAGTGGAGATCAAGATTTTCCCAGATAAGCAAAAGCTTAAGTTTATTATCACTAAACTGGCATAACAAGAAATGTTAAAGGAATTTCTTTAAGTGGAAAAGAAAAGGTCAAAACTAGAAATAAGAAAATATATGAAAGAAAAAATATCTCACTAGTAAAGGCAAACAAGAAAGTAGTAGACAAATCACTTATAAATCTAGTATGAAAACAATTAAAATTACAATAAATACATACCTATCAATAATTATTTTAAATGTAAATTGACTTCTTCATTCAAAAGACATAGGGTGAGCCCTAACTGGTTTGGCTCAGTGGATAGAGCATCAGCCTGCAGACTGAAGGGTCCCAAGTTTGATTCTGGTCAAGGGTATGTACCTTGGTTGCGGGCACATCCCCAGTAGGGGGTGTGCAGGAGGCAGCTGATCAATGTTTCTCTCTCATCAATGTTTCTAACTCTCTATCCCTCTCCCTTCCCCTCTTTAAAAAAAATCAATAAAGTATTTTTTAAAAGACATAAGGTGAATGAATAAAAGAAGACCTTTACATAAGCTATCTATATGAGATGTACTTGAAGTTGAAGGACACACACAGAATGAAAGTAGAGGGATGAAAAAAGATACAAAAAAAACCCAAAAAGCTGGGATAGCAATACTTATATCAGACAAAACAAACTTTTAAAACAAAGCCTATAACAAGAGACAAAGAAGGATCCAGCAATTCCACTTCTGGGCACTTTTCTGAAAAAAATGAAACACTAATTTGAAAAAATATATGCACCTTTATGTTCACTGCAGTGTTATTTACAATAGTCATGATATGGAAGCAACTTAGGAGTTCATCGGTAAATTAATGGATAAAGAAGTGGGGACACACACACACACACACACAGGAATGTTACTCAGTTCTGAAAAAGAATGAAGTCTTGCCATTTGCGGCAACATGGATAGACCTAGAGGGTATTATGCTAACTGGAATAGGTCAGAGAAGGATAAATATGTACTGTGTCATTTCATTTATACATGGAATCTATAAAACTAAACAAATGAACAAAGAAAACAGACAGGTACAAAAAAAACTGATAGTTGCCAAGACACAGGGGATGGGCAAAAAGATAAAGGGGATTAAGAGGTACAAATTTATAGTTCTAAGCCGTGGGGATGTCAGGTATAACAGAGAGTCTACAGTGAATATCACAGTAGCTTTGTATAGGGATGGACACTGGACTTTTCATGGTGATCACTTTATAATATCTATAAATAGCAAATCACTATGTTGTACACCTGAACCTAACATAATAGTTTATGCCAACTATAATTTAATGAAAAAGAGCGTTATATTCCAGAATAAAAAAAATCCGGGTATTTAGACTGGTTACTTTTAATGTGAATGTTAACATGGTAAGATTTAAATCTAGCGTCTTGCTCTTTGTCTTTTACTGGTCTTTGTTTCCTTTTCCCTATTTTCATGTCTTCTTTTAGATTGTTTCTTACAGTTTCTTTTAGCTGTAATTTTTTCTGTGTTATTTTAGTTCTTTACATAGAGCTTATAGAATAATCTTTAATTTATCACAGTCTACCTTCAGTGGCTATTATGCCACTTCAAATCTATATACTAGGATATAAAAGCCTAAGTGACCATTCGACCATTAGCTATAATGGAAACATGGAACAGATTGGTGAATCTCAGAAGGGAAGAGGGAGAGGGGAGAGCGGGGAGAGATTAACCAAAAATCTTATCTGCTTACTAGAGGCCCGGTGCATAGATTCGTGCACCAGTGGGGTCTCAGCCTGGCTTGTGGGGGTTGGGTCCAAACCAGCCCAGTACGTGGATTCATGCACTGGTGGGGTCCCTCAGCCTGGCCTGCAGGAATCAGGCCGAAACTGGCAGTCCAGCTTCCCCCGAGAGGTCCCAGACTGTGAGAGGGCACAGGCCAGGACAAGGGACCCCACTGGTGCATGAATCCATGCACCTGGCCCCTAGTATAGTATAAGAACTTATAATAGCTTACTTTCATTTCTCCCTCCCAACCTTTATGCTGTTGTTGTCACACATTTTTCTTTTATTTATGTTATAAACCCCATACTGCATTGTTGTTATTTTTACTTAAAGTCCATTATGTTCTTTTAAAGAGATTATTTTAAATACTAGTGGCCTGGTGCATGAATTCTGCCTCCTGCACACCTCCCACTGGGGATGTGCCCGCAACCAAGGTACATGCCCTTGACGGGAATCAAACCTGGGACCCTTCAGTCCGCAGGCTGATGCTGTATCCACTGAGCCAAACCAGCCAGACCGTGAGAGTTTTATATGTATCACACATGCATGAGTCAACTTAGCCTTTTATAGATATAGAACAAACTTGCTTAATTAGACCTGATTTCTGATTTAGCTAAACTTTTTCCAGCCTCGTGAAGCACCCCAACTTCTCTTTCAAGTAATTGTCAGCAACACAGCAGTAAGTATCAACATGAAGCAGGTTACTATTGTAGATCATGCAGGGAGAACAAATGGTAAAGTATTTAACTACAGCAGTGTTTGACTGTATTCTGCGTAGTGACAAAACCTGAAATCATTTTCAAGATCCACCATTTCTTACTTCTTTTCAGTTGGGTCAAGTTTCTAAATTTTCTAAATCTCTGTTTTCTGGCTAATGAAAAGAAAATAGGATTCCACCGAGTCTCCTGTCTACCTACTCCAGGACTTCTGTGTGGATCAAATGAGATGAGGCATGGAAAACGTTTCATAGACATTTGATTCAAGTGTAAAATGTTTCCACCTGGCTATAAAGCAGGTGCTGAAGAAACTGCAGGGAGGCTAGTCACTAGGGAGAGGAAGCCGGGTGTTGCTATGTGACATCGTGACCCCTGATGGAGGGAAGGACACTTAGCACATTAGCCTTTTATATAGATAGATAAGAAACATTGTTATATTCTCACCCATGTGATTGCCATTTCCAGTTGTCTTTATTCCTTTCTACAGATCTCAGTTCCCTTCTGCTACAATTTTCCTTCTTCTCAAAGGATTTGATGTGATATTTATTGTGCTTGGAGTCTACCAGTGATGGATACATTCAGCTTTGCATGAAGTGTCTTTATTCCATTTTTGTTTTATTGATTTTCACTTTTGTTTTTCTGTTTTAAATTTTATTCGTGCTCTATTTTTTCTTTCTTTTTTTGTTTTGGGTTTCTTTGCTTTTACCTTTCTAGTTTATTAATATATAATTTAGATTGTTGTTTTGAAACCTTCATTTTCTAATGTAAGCATTTAGTGCTAAAAATTTCCTTCTCAGCAGTGTGTTTTTCTGCATCTAATATATTTTAATATGTTCCATGTATATTTAAATTTTTCTTGAGCCTTCTCTTTAGCCAATGGATTGTTTAGATGGGTACTATTTAATTTTCCAGTGTTTGGAAAATTTCCTGTTGTCTTTCTGTATGGGTTTCCTTTAAATTTGTGAAGGTTTGTTTTATGTCCAAGATGTCATCTATATTTGTGAATGTTCCAGAAGCATTTGAAAGAGGCACTTCTGCCACAGTGCTGTGTGGGTGAGTTACATGCTGTTGGCAGAGTCTGTTCATTTCTCCTGCACCCTTTCCTCTAGTAATTCTTATCAGTTGCTGCAAGTGGGTGCTCATGTTTCAGCTGTAATTGAGGATTGCCCATTTCCCTTTCCCTCTGTCAGGGGTTGATTTGGTATATTTTGAGGCTCTTTTGTTTAATGTACACATATTTGGGTTCATACGTCTTCTGATGGGTTGATTTTTTATCATTATGTAGTGTCTCTAGTAAACTTTGCTCTGAAGTCCACTTTATCTGATACTAGGGGCCTGGTGCACAAAAATTTGTGCACTCAGGGGGTGGGGGTCCCTCAGCCTGGCTTGTGCCCTCCTGCAGTCTGGGACACCTCAGGGGGAGATGTCCACCTGCTGGCATGCCTGGCCAACCTAGGTGAGGGGCTGAGGACCATTTTCAGGCTGCCCACAGCCCCTTCAGGGTTCATGCACTGGGGGGTGGGAGGGCTGGTGAGTGCAGGCCTTGACATTTCCCACCAGAGGGCCCACGATTGCAGATGCCTGGTGGGCCCCCACCGCTGAGGGGACACACCTGGTGCAGAGCTGGGTGGCGAGCCAGGGGCGGACGCTGGTGCAGGATCCCTCAGTGGAGCCCTGCTGCTGAGCAAAAACACCCACGGTGGATCCGGGCAGCGGACTGGCTTACGGATTCTCCACACTGTGCAGCAGACGCTCCTGCATGCCCTGTGGAGGCCCCTGGGGTGGATGAAGGTAGCGGACCCTGGAAGGGTGCTCCTGCATGCCCCCGAGGAGGCCCCCGGGGTGGAGCCAGGCTGCAGACCCAGGACAGGCATTCCTGGACACCCCATGGAGGCCCCTGGGGGGCGAAGCCAGGCAGCAGACCCAGGACGGCTGCTCCTGCAAACCCCGCAGAGGCCCCCGTGCTCCCGCATGCTCCAGAGAGGCCCCGAGGGGCGGAGCCAGGAAGCGGACCCAGGATGGCTGCTCCTGCAAGCCCCGTGGAGGACCCGCTCTCCCGCACGCCTGGTGGAGGCCCCCGGGGGGTGGAACCAGGCAGTGGACCCAGGACGGGTGCTCCTGGATGCCCCGAGGAGGCCCCAGGCTGGACCCCTCCCCCACTGAGCTGACACACTTGGCACAGCTATGTTGGCTGCAGAGGCTCCCAGTGCAGAGCTGCCCTGCCAGCCTCCATCTTGGCTGTGTTAATTTGCATACAGCTGCTCTGATTGCCTGGTGGGCGTGGCCATGAGCAGAGGCTCAGCCAGCCTAGGCAGGCAGTTGCAACAGAAGCCTCTGGTTTACTCTAGCTCCATGGCTGCTGGCCTCCATCTTGGCTGGGTTAATTTGCATACAGCCACTCTGATTTGCTGCTGGGCGTGGCTGTGAGCAGAGGCTCAGCCAGCCTAGGAAGGCAGTTGCAACAGAAGCCTCTGGTTTACTCTAGCTCCATGGCTGCTGGCCTCCATCTTGGCTGGGCTAATTTGCATACAGCCGCTCTGGTTGGCTGGGAGGCGTGGCTTGGCTGGTGCGCGTGGCTTAGGTGCCTCAGGTAACGGTTAATTTGCATATTACTCTTTTATTATATTAGATTAATCAATATAGCTACTCTTACTTTTTTAGATTATTATTTACATGATATTGCTTTTCGTGTTTTTATCTCACCCTCTTTTTGATTTTTTTGTGCGTAGCCTATTGTTGGATCGTAGGGTTTATATCGTTCTTGTCATTGTTGTTTGTTTGATTTTTAAATTCAGTCTACTTAGTGAAGGTAGGAGCCTAAGCTCCCCTCTTGACCTTGATGGCTGTAGTAGAGGTGCAGTCACAGTTTATTCCGTGGTGTTAGGCTGGCGTAGGAAAGCTATCCTCTAAAAGCTTTTTGTTTGGTAGGCTGCTCCTTTTGCTCTTTGGCTAGAGAAAACATTTTCTTGGCTTTTTTTCTTTTTTTCCTCTACTCATTGGCATTTTCAAGTTGCCAACTTCTTAAGCTCCAACTGTGGGGTGTATGAACAAAAGAAAACCCAGGGACTCATCATCATGTTATTGGATTCCAAGGTTTCTGGTGACCATGCCATTCTCGTTACCTTACAGTCGTCTTATGTTCGTTCTTTGCATAGTGCTCAGGGCTTTTCACTGCACGTAGTGTCAGAATTAGGAAAAGCATGTCTACTCCATCCTTCTTGAAGCAGAATTGTTTTTCATTCTTTCTAAGAAGACATTTCTCTGGGTATAGCATTAAAAGTTGACAGGTTTTCTTTCATTTAGAACTTGAAAGAGATTGCTCCACTGTCTTTTGGTTTGTGTTATTTCAATGAAAAGTCCTCTCTAATCCTTATTTTTGTTTCTCTGTACATAAAGTGTTTTTTTTTTCAATTGAGCAACTTTATTATGATCTGCCTTGGTGTGGTTTTCTTCATGGGTGTGTGTGCATCTGTATGTGTTTGGAATTAGAGATTCTTGGACCATTGGGTTCATAGCTCTTAAATAGTCCCTCTCCAAAAGCAGTGCCTCCAACAGAGTTATGGCAGATGATAACTTATGGAATTGTATTTGAATTCTGATGTTCACTACATCCCATATTGTTTATGTAGTGGATGGACATGTACTTTGTAAATCAGCTACACAAGTACTTTCCCCATGGTATTCTGTTTTGAACATTTGGGGACATACTTTGACTACTTCCCCAAGTCAAAGGCCCGCCTCGTTTTTTAGATGATATAGAAGTGCCTTCACTGAGGTGAAACTTGTCCTTAGAGGAGTTTGAAATGCTAGGAGCCAAGGTTTGGAATCAAGACAGCTTGGGTTTGGACTCCATACCTCTTGCTGTGTAATTGTGGGAATGTTATTTAACCATTTTGAGCCTCTAATGTATAAAATGGAGATGATAATCATGGCTAGCTCATTAATTTGACATGTGGTGTAGTGAGATAAGTAAATGTGTAACATTGTTAAACACTCATGAAATGGTAGCTATTACTATTACTGTTTTTATTTATTTTTAGTAGCCTTTATTTTTTTCTTAGAACAGCTTTAGGTCACAGCAAAATTGAGCTAGAGGCACAGAGATTTCCCTTATAACCCCTTTCCCCACACATGCACAGCCTCTCCTACTATCAATATCCCCTACCAGATTGGTGCATTTGTTACAATCTATGAACCTAAAGTGACAATTGTCACCCAAAGTCCATAGTGTACAGTAGGTTCATTCTTGGTGTTGTACATTCTGTGGGTTTGGATAAATGTGTAATGATATGTATCCACAATTGTCGTATACAGACTAGTTCATTGCTCTGAACGTCCTCTTTGTCTACTTATCTATCTTTCCCTGCTCCCTAATCTCTGGCAACCACGGATCCTTTTACTGTCTCCATGTTTTGCCACTTCTAGAGTGTTTTTGGAATAAAGGAGACATTCCCTCAATGCATCCTTTTCAGATTTCCTCTTTAATTTTAATAATATGTTTTAAGCTTCCTCTATGTATTTTCATGGCTTGATAGCTCATTTCTTTTTATTACTGAACTAGAGGCCTGGTGCACAAAATTCGTGTACAGAGTAGGAGGTGGTCCCTCAGCCTGGCCTGCACCCTTACCAGTCTGGGAACTCTGGGGCATTGGGCCTAAACTGGCATTTGGACATCCCTCTCGTAATCTAGGACTGCTGGCTCCTAACTGCTCACCTGCCTGCTGGCCTAATCACCCCTAACCTCCTCTGCCTGCCAGCCTGATGCCCCTAAGTGCTCCCCTTCTGTCCTGATCACCCCTAATCGCCTTTGCCTTGGCCCCCGCCACTGTGGCTTTGTCTGGAATGACATCCGGAAGATGTCTGGTCTAATTAGCATATTACTCTTTTATTAGTATAGACTAGGGGCCCGGTGCACGAAATTCATGCACGGGGGAAGGTGAGGGTCCCTCAGCCCAGGCTGTCCCTTCTCACAGTCTGGGACCCCTCAGTGGATGCCTACTGATGGCCCCAGTCTGGCAGGCGCCGTGTGTGTGTGTGTGTGTATGTGTGTGTGTCCTCTGGGGGCCTGCCCCTAGCTGCACTGTGGAGGCTCAGAGAAGGCATCATGTGTGTGTGTGTGTGTGTGTGTGTGTCTCTGCTGGGAGCTTGCCCCCAGGCACACTGTGGAGGCTTGAAGCAGGCACCCCTCTGTGTTGATTTCTCAGGCTCCTGGCCTCGCCTGCATGTTGTTCTCTCCCTTGAGTTGTGGCCAGGGCTGGGTGCTGCCTGCCAGCCATGCTTGCCTGCTCCCCAATCTCCGCCTCACCTGCTTCCCTGATCTCACCCCAGTGACACTGCCTGGCCGGCCTCACCTGCTTCTCCGATCTTACCCCAGTGAGGCAATGGGGCCGGCCTTGCCTGCTTCCCCATCTTCCCCCCTCCTCCCCATTGCCACAGTGACCCGTGAGTAGGCCCTTCTGGGGGCTGCCTGCTGGTGGTGCCTGCTCCAGTAGTGAGACCTGCTCACAGGTTGCCAGGATGAAGCCGCCAGCATCCTGCCCCACCACTATGTGTGTGTCCATCTTTGTCCTGGAGTGATGGTTAATTTGCATATTACTCTTTTATTAGATAGGATAGGATAATATTCTGTTGTGTTGATGTACTGCAATTTATCCATTCATCTACTGAAGGACATCTTGTTTGCTTCCAAGTTTTGACAATTAGGAAAAAACTGCTGTAAGCATTTGTGTGGAGGTTTTTGTGTGGACATGTTTCCAACTTCTTTGGGTAAATACCAGGAGTACAGTTGCTGGATCCCATAGTAAGATTATGTTTAGTTTCGTAAGAAACTGCCAAATGGTCTTCCTACGTGGCTGCCTAGTTTGCATTTCCACCAGCACTGAGCGAGCTCTCCTGTGGCTCCACTCCTCGCCAGGATTTGGCAGTGACGGTGTTTTGGGTTTTGACCATTCTAATCAGTGTGTAGTGATATCTCGTTGCTTTAATTTGCAAGCCTGTGGTGCCATGGAATGTAGAACATCTTTTCATATGCTTATTTGCCATCTGTTTATTTTCTTTGGTGAAGTGTCTGTTCAGGACTTTTGCTGTTTTTGAAACCAGGTTTCTCATTTTTAAATGTTTAATACTTTTTTTGTATATTTTGGAGCTGTTGGCATGGGTTTCATTGATGCCTCAACATTCTAGCTGCCAAATATTAAAAAAAATATTTTGGAAGTAGGTGGACAAGTTATCTTCACCTGGAAAAGAAAAGGAAGTTTTCCCTTGGAGTACCTTGATCCAGAAATATTTCAGGGTACATCCCAGGTGCAAGAGCGTTCCATGCTGTAAATCCCACCCCAGCATTAGCTTCCGCTGTGTTTCTTAATGGTTGCCTTTTAAGTAGTGGGGAAAGCCTCTTCACACAGCATCTCTTCTGTGTCTTCCTTAGAAGTCTGTGGGTTAACAAGGTACTCTGCCACAATCAGTGATGGTGACAGTACACAGTTAGCAAGTCACTCCAACTCCCTGAGAACTGTTCTGGTGGCTCATTCCGTCATGCCATTGAAGAACAGTATGTTCCTGGAGGCATTTTATTCTCTGGTTTCCTTCACTATGCACCAGTAGATTTATATCACGGGATTCATGTTCACTTTGTGTCTTTACTCACCAATTGTATAAGTCAGTTTAATTCTTCCTGTTGAGAGTGAGGCTCTGTGACTATGCATTCCTATATAAAATACAGGAAGTTATTGTTTTTAATGCAGGTTTTAAATAAATATAATGTATTTCAGCTACAACAATTTTTCTCCACTTAGAGGAAATGAACACCTAGTTAGATGAAAAATATCATTCCTCATATAATTTGAAAGCATACTGTTTCCATGACAACTTGTACTTTCCAGCTTGCTTGGTAAAAGAAATGTTTGAATTTTTTTCTATGATAAAAGATTTGACCAAACGCTAAGGTTTCTGTTTTTAATTTTAATAATTTAATTATAGTTTTAGGTTAATTATCTTTTTAATATGGCTGCCTTTAAGGACAAGAAACCTAAAGTTACTCCATTTGGGAGTAACCTCACCTTCAAAATAAAAGGGAGGATTCATAGGCCAAATGCTAGTAAGCATAGGAAACGAAGCTATTTTTGCCAGTTGTAATCATTTTCTATCTTCCAGTTGGATTAAATCAGCGTAGATGCTGCAACTTATTATGATGTTATTGTTGCAGACCAACATTCGCGAGAATAAGACCACCGACTCCAATTATGTCTGGAGCAGCAAGCGAGGATTTATTGCGCTGACCAGTGGACTACTGCAAGCCTCTCCCATGCGGGGAGCCCTTCACCTGCAGCAGTCCCGACTTTTGTGCTAGGCAAGCTTTTATTCTCAGAAACCACAAACGTCATCAGGGCCTTGACTTGATATCTTGTGAGTTTACAGAGAACTGTAACTGGGGACTCGGCTGGGAAAACAGATTTGAAAATTTCCCACTGACTTTTAACTCGTTGGTTATCTCGCTGGTGGCCTTGAAAACAACACAGTTCTACTCAATTAAAAAATGCACCTGGCATGGCATGAGAGCATGGGCGTATCTAGTCTCTGGCCTACAAGGTCAGACAGCTAAGTTTATTTTCCTCATTATTCAAGCAGGCTAGAGCAGGCTAGAGAGCAAAGTTACATTTAACCCATCACACTCCCTACTGGTCTTAGGAGACGAATTCAGACCCTGGATTCGTCGCTAGTATCCACTAGCTGAGAGTACTGGGTGTGCAGGACCACAGTGCAGGGACCATCCCAGCGCGGCTTGAGCTCTCTGGGTTGGTGTCTTTTAACCTAGACCAAGTCTCCAGGAGAAAACCAGCTCGCCTCTCCTGCCTCCGGGTGTCAGCATTTCGGTGGGCGTCTTTCACGATCCGATGTGATAGCTTTCTGGAGCGCCTGCAAATTACGGATAGAGAGACGGGCAACTTCTTCCTCCCCCAGCTTGGGCACCAACGGTGGTGGTCACCCAAACATTATTTCAAAAGGAGTCAATTCTTGGACATACAGAGTGCACCTAGCTCGGAGTAGGGCGAAGGGGAGCAAACTTACCCAGTTCTCCCAGTCTCTATTCTCAGCCTGGTTAATGTTTCCTTCAATGTCCGATTCATCCTCTCTACCTATCCTGAACTTGGAGGCCTATATACGCAATGCAATTTCCAAGTTACCTATAATACCTTAGCTGCCAATTGGATGATTTTGGCGATGAACGCTGGACCGTTGTTGGACCCCATGTATAGTAGTAGGCCAAACCGGGGGACAGTTTCAGAGAGGAGCTTCTTAACCACTATCTGAGCTGTCTCAGTGCTGGTGGGGTAGGCGTCTGGCCATCCTGAGAAGGTGTCTGTGAACACCAGGAGGTATCTGTATCCTCCCTGGCCTGCTGGGAGCTCTGTGAAGTCAACTTCCCAATGCTCCCCAGGGGTGCTTCCTCGGAACCTTACTCCAGGCGGGTCGGAGCAGCCTTGACTGGGATTCACTTGGGCACACGCCTGGCATCTCCGAGCCACATCCTTGGCCATCCTCTGTAGTCCCGGAACATAGTAATCCTTGTGAAAAAGCTCAGCCAGCTTGGTGCCTCCGAGATGGGTGCCCCTATGGGTGCTCTATGATGATTCTGCCCAGGCTTTCTGGGAGGAACAGATGGCGGTCCGTGAGTTTCAGCCATCCTCCCCTGGTTACCTCAGCCCCCTAGTCCTTTTGCTTGCTCCTCTTCCTTCTCGGTGTAGGTTGGGGTGTCAGGCAGCTGGCGGTCTGGGAGGGCCACTAAGACCTGTACGGACCCTACTGGTCTTTTAGTGGTTTCCTTTGCTGCTTGATCAGCTAGTCTATTGCCTCGGGCTATGGGGGTGTCATCCTTCTGGTGCCCCGGCAGTCGGCAGTGTATAATGGCTACCTCCTTCGGCCCCCAGATGGCCACCAGCAGAGCAAGGATCTCGGGGGCATTCTTAGTGTCCTTTCCCCCTGCGGTCAAAAGGCCTCTCTTGATACAGTGCCCCCTGTACATGGACGGTAGCAAAAGCATACCGGCTATCTGTAAAGATGTTCAGTCTCTTGCCCTTCCCCCACCGGAGAGCCTGGGTTAGGGCAATGAGCTCAGCCTTCTGAGCCAAAGTTCCGTGACCCAGGGCCTGCGCCCAGACTGCCTCCTCCCTGGACACTACTGCTGCTCCAGCATACCGGATTCCATCTTCTATGAAACTGCTGCCATCCATGTAGAGGGTCACCTCTGGGTTGGGCAGGGGGGTGTCCCTCAGGTCCGCTTCGGAGAGAGGTCAGGGTGATCAAGACCTCTTCACAATCGTGAAGTGGAGGCTCATCCCCTTAGTTCGGGAGCAGTGTAGCAGGGTTAAGGGCTGCATTCTTCAGGAGGATGACTCTGGGTGGGTCTAGGAGGAGCACCTGGTACGGAGTGATACGGGCATTAGACATCCATCTCTCAGGTGGGCTGCGGAGAAGTGCCTCAACTGCATGTGGGGCAACTACTTGGAGGTTCTGACCAAAAGGTAGCTTGGATGCTTCCTTTATCGGCTCTGCTGTGGCAGTGATGGCCCTCAAGCAACTTGGCCAACTGGCTGCCACTGGGTCCAGTCTCTTTGAGAGATAGGCCATCGGCCTTCTCCAAGGTCCAAGAGTCTGGGTCAGGACCCCTTTCGCAACCCCCTTCGCCTCTGCCATGAAAAGGCGGAAAGGCTTTCTGAGGTCAGGTAGGATCAGAGCCAGTGCGCTAGTCAATGCCTGCTTGAGCTGGGGGAAGGCCCCCTGGGCCTCCTCAGTCCAAGTTAACTCCGGCTCCTTTCCTCTAGTGATGGAATATAAAGGCTTGGCTATTCCCACCCTGGCCTTCTGACCCATTGGGTATTGCTTGACCCGGATGGGGGTTGCACTGCTGGTGAGCGGAACTACTATGGGAGATCGGTGGGACGCCAGGCCACGAGGGTTATTTTCGGCCCATACCTTGGGAACCTCCCTCCCTAATGCTTGGAGGAGATTACGGGGTGTTACTCTTGGCTCCTCGTGCAGCCTGTGTTCTTCCTCCCGGGGCAGAGTCATAAGGAGCACACCCTGGCTGGTCCCTCTTCCTCCATTATGGTGACCAGGATTTGTGCCATCTTGGTGTTCAATTCTGCTGCTGTGTCTTCCTGGTCACCTCCACCAGTTCTGAAATTAACTTCCCCTCAAAGCCTTCTAACTTCTGTAGCTTTTTCCTAATGTCTGGGGCCGACTGGGACACGAACGCTACATTAAGGGCCTGCCTATTCTCTGGAGCATCGGGGTCTATGGGTGTATAGACCTAATATGTTCCACACAACCTCTCCAGGAATGCGGCTGGGCTCTCGTTCAGCCCTTGGGTGGTCTCAGTCACCTTCGAGAGGTTAGTAGGCTTCCGAGCTGCTGCCCGGATGCCCCGCAATAGAGTCTGGCGGTACTGGTCCAAGGCCTCCCTCCCTCTCTGATTATTTAACCCCTAATCTGGTCTGGAGCTGGGGAACAGCGCCTCAATCTGCCTTGCGTCCCCAGAGGGCTGCCCATCTGGTCCGAGGACCAATTTCCTTCCCTCTGCCTCCTCCCCCCCTCCTTTGAGGGTTTGCAGTAACTGTTGGCAGTCATAACTATTTACCCTCTGTTTAGGGAGGCAGAATGTAAATTATTTACTCTTAATTTCCTTGTAACATTTCTCCTTCCTATTACATATATAACCTTTATAAATTTTATACTTTTAAATTAGCTTTTGAACCTTCTTTCTATATTCTTTAAAAATGTATAACCATGCCTTAGACCTTCTACTCAGTAATTCCTTATTCTTAGAAACCTCAATCCTTGAATGACTACACCGCCTGTGGTATTGGAAGGGTTAAAAAGAATAAACCAGGGCAGAGAAAGATTGTGCTTGCAGAAAACTTACAACCTTGAATTTAGTTTTGATAAGTAAAAATCAACAAAAACCTATCTCTCCCTGCTGATGCCCTCCCTCCTCACCCCCCCCACACACACACACGCACACACACACGCTCTTCTGCATTAACCATTTACTCTGTCCTTAGCTGCTCTCCCTCTCCTCAGAAGTAAACAGCGTCTGGAGGAGTTGTTGGCAATAATCCTGGGTCGGCTGATGGGTGAAAAAGACCAACTCAAGGAGGGAGATCAACCCCTAAGGACTCTGAGAAAAAGAGGAGTTCTGATTCTTCTAATTATACAAATTACTGGTGGGGAAAAAAGGGAACATATATCTGAAAGACTGGCTGTCCGGGCCCAGGTCCGGTGGCCCAGCTTGCCTTAATGGCAGGAAGGGCGCCGGGGCTGCTGACTCAGTACTCCCATAAGCCCTATATTCCATTCCCTGTCTGGTAAAAGACGGACCGAAAGGGGTTGGCAGTTGACAAAGCCCCTGCCGTCGGTAGGTCCGGAGGGGAGACAACTGGCGCCAGAGCTGGTGTCAGGGCCTGGGTCTGAGGTCGGGGCTCTCCCGAGTTCGATGCCAGGGGAGGGTAGGGGACGGCCAGCCGATGGGCTCTTCCTGCTCTCCCTGAAGGACCAGGGAAGTCTTCCCCTTCTGGGGCCTGGCCAAAAGAATTGTCTGTCTCTGTCCCAATTTTTTCCCTTGGGAGACATGCCTTAAGCCACTGGGGTTTCTCAGACAAAATGTCCACCTAAACCTGGAAATAAGGAATTTGATCAGGATGCCCAGGGCGGCCGTATATGACATGATGGACCCAATAGGCTGTGGTCAGATCGAAAGACCCTGCACCCAGTCACCCCACCTGGTAAGTGGGCCACTCCCGTTCACAGAATTGCTGTAAATCAAAGCATTAATATCACATCCATAGTCTCCAGCTCTTTTCTTGAAGTCCTGAAAACTCTTAAGAAAACATTGCAGCGGGGAGCACATAGAAGCAGACGAGACGACCCCTGTCCCATTTTGACAACAAACACCAAGACAACAAAGACGAGACAGACAAGTCCTGTGCAACCGAAAGTCACACTAACCTGTGCCATGACCACCATCGTGGTCACCGGCTGGAGTCGGAAGGTTATGCTGTGTCCAGCCCTTCCCTTGACTCCCCTGTGTGAGATCTCACCCCCAGGCGCCTCCTTACCTCCTGCAGGATTTTTCAATAAATCCTCACTGCTTGTCCAGCAGTGGATGGGGGAGAGCCTCCTGCCCCATCTAGGGGGTCCCCCTCTTCCCTGCCAGGGGAGAGCCTCCTGCCCCATCTAGGGGGTCCCCCTCTTCCCTGCCAGGGGAGAGCCTCCTGCCCTAGATAGGGGGTCCCTCTCATCCCTGCTCAGGGAGAGCCTCCTGTCCCATCTAGGGGGTCCCTCTCACCCCTGCTGGGGGAGAGCCTCCTGCCCCATCTAGGGGGTCCCTCTCAGCCCTGCCGGGGGAGAGCCTCCTGCCCCATCTAGGGGGTCCCTCTCAGCCCTGCCGGGGGAGAGCCTCCTGCCCCATCTAGGGGGTCCCTCTCAGCCCTGCCGGGGGAGAGCCTCCTGCCCCATCTAGGGGGTCCCTCTCAGCCCTGCCGGATATCTCGCTGGTGCCTCCAAATGTTGCGGACCAACATTTGCGAGAATAAGACCACAGACTCCAATTAGGTTTTAAGCAGCAAGCGAGGATTTATTGCACTGACAAGTGGACGACTGCAAGCCTCTCCCATGCAGGGAGCCCTTCGCCCAACTTTTGTGCTAAGCAAGCTTTTATTCACAGAAACCACAAATGTCATCAGGGCCTTGACTTGATATCTTGTGAGTTTACAGAGAACTGTAACTGGGGGCTCGGCTGGGAAAACAGATTTGAAAATTTCCCACTGACTTTTAACCCGTTATTGGTTATCTCGCTGGTGGCCTTGAAAACAACACAGTTCTACTCAATTAAAAAATACATCTGGCATGGCATGAGAGCATGGGCGTATCTAGTCTCTGGCCTACAAGGTCAGACAGCTAAGGTTATTTTCCTCATTCAAGCAGGTTAGAGCAGGCTAGAGAGCAAAGTTACATTTAACCCATCACATTATTTGATTTCACAAAGAATGATCCCATTATTCATTTCCATCTGGACATTATACCCATTAGGTTTGTTTCCTTACTGCTAATCTTGCCTTTAATGGGTGGTGTGTGCCCGCTTACTCCGAATTTTGAATCTTGCAAACAGTATAGCTTTATTGATGGTTTTCCTTCAGAATGAAATGTAGGAAATTATTTGCATCATTAACTATACTTTTGTAAAATATTAAAAAAAATATGAAAAGTGTGTGCTGTACTGTACTGCATTTTATTGACAAGATCATACTTCATGTAATATAAAATATTTTAGTCTAATAAGACAAGAAGCCATGACCCTTGGCATTTTAGGAGTGGCAGAGAAGTCACTCAGAGTTTAGTTCTGAGGGTCTTAAAAGGACCAAGATGATTGTTAGCTATCTCCAAGGTCATTGCCAATGACAGTGAACATTTGTGGCACAAATCCATGTGCAGAGTGGCCTGTGGGTCCACATTATCATCATGCACATTAGAGACCAAGACAGAGTCTGGTCAATATCTCATGCTCTTCACTTCCCAGAGAAAGACACTATCTTACCATAGCAACGAAGAAACTCTTGAAGAAACATAAGTTGCATAACAGGCAAGTTAGCATTGTGTGCATTGTATGTATCAAATTGAAATCAACAGGAAAAGTAGTAAAACACTGACAGCCTCGCTCTGTATGGGGAGCCCGCAGTACCTTGCATGGTGAAGGGAAGAGATTCAGTAACTGCTAAGGTTCCGTTAGCCTAAACCGCCATTAGCATCTTCATGACTAATGTAGTGCTTTGCACAGTAGTTATAGTTCTGAAAATGTTGTGCAATAACAATTTTTTTTTGCAAACAAATGTCCCCATTTCTAAAATTGCTTTATTTTCCTCTTATAATTTCCCACCAAGTGATAATGGCTTCTCAAATTTTACAGTGCTTAGCTCTTAAGAAGTAAGACGACAGGATATCTCAGTGTACACTTTAATAATGAACATTTTCCTCATGGAAGGGTCCCTGTTCAGATGCTTGTTGTGTGTCCCCTCACGAGCTGTGCGGGGCTGCCCTGAAGGACCAGATGTGAGCTCCTCGCCCGCAGCTGTGCTGGGTGGGGACAGGGTGCAGGGAGCATTTTGTACGCAGTCACCACCTCTGAGCGTGTGCTCTGCAAGTTGGTATTTCTGTATCAGGGTGCTCGTGGCGCTCTATGTTATTGATAAGATTATTTATACTTAGTGATTATTTAAGCTCAGAAGACACAGTGCCCTTCCTCAGAGTGCTAGCTCACAGAATGTTCCCCTAAATGATAACTGAAAGCTCAAAGCAAAATCTTACCCTAAAGCAGCTGCTTACCAGTAGCTGTGAAGAGGTAACCAACTCAGACCAACTCATCACTAAGCAGCGTGGTCAGCTCAGTGGGGACAGGGGGCTGCGCAGCTGCAGGAAACCGAGCGGAACAGGCAGTGCTCCGTGGACATCTCAGCACGACCAGCCCTTCCCGTTTGCCCGGCCTGCGGCAGGGTTTTCAGGGACATGGTGCGCAGTCCCGACAGGACATGGCACCCAACTGTAAGGCAGCGTGTGGTCACTGCAGGGCCTCCGTCCAGAGCCCGGGGGTCGCTGCACACTCACTGTCCAACTGAGAAACAAGGAGACTCGGAAGGTCAAAGGATTTGGTCCAAATCCCAGAGCTGTGAAGTGTGGACCTGAACACACCTTCTGGACTTGCTTCTGCTCACACTGTCTCTCTATTGTCCCTCCTTCCTCTCTTCTAAAAGCTGCCGCAGGCCCGCGTGAGGCCTGCTGGCTTTCCTGCTCAGTTCCACCTTCTGACCTGAGCGACACTCGCTCGTCTGGTTGATGGTCCTGGGGGAGCACCAGTGACGACCTGGCTGAGGAGCCAGTGATGCACAGAGCCCGGCATTGCAGGGCTGCGTGCTGTGGAGACAAACCTCAGTGACAATCTAAACGCCCAGCACTAGGCGTCGGTTATAGGAACTGGGTCCTGCCGTCAGTAACAATCGCGTACGGCCACCACAGGGTTCTCTTTGTTGGAATTCTTAGACTGGCCACAGAGCCAATATTTCTGAACTCTTCCCCTTCCTCCTCTTCCTCCTCCTCCTCTGAACCCACAACCCAGTACTGCCATTGATTGAGTATTGAATCCATGACATTTCAGTGTGGGGGATAATGCTCTAACCATTGAGAACACCAGCCAGGTTTATAAACCTTTTTTGGTTTATCCTCACCCCACGATAGTTTTCCATTGATTTATAGAGAGAGTGGAAGAGAGGCAAAAAGAGAGAGAAATATTAATATGAGAGAAACACATGCAATGGTTGCCTCCTGCACATACCCAGACCAGGGCCTGGGCCAGGGAGAAGCCTGCAACCAAGGTACCTGCCCTTGACCAGAACTGAACCTGGGACCTTTTAGTTCACAGGCCGATGCTCTATCCACTGAGCCAAACTGGCTAGGGCCAGGGCCTTTTTCTTTCTTTAATGTTTTCATTGATTTTTTAGAGAGAGAAGAAAGGAGGGGGAAGGAAAGAAACATTGATGAGTTGCCTACATCCAGGAATTGAACTCACAACCTGGGTATATGCCCTGATCAGGAATCGAACTGGTGGACCTTTTGGTGCACTGGACGACGCTCAACCAACTGACCCTTTTCTTAACCAAGGAGAAGCATGGCTGCTCTCCAGTGCCCCCTTGGCCAGAGCAGGAGAGTCGCTGGGGCGCCTGCTCAGCCCTCGCCCAGGAGCTCGGCCTCCTGCCCCTTTCAGAGTTGTGTTTGGCGACTGACTCTGACAGGACTTGATCTGGCCCTGGAAGGATGGGCAGAGAAGAAAACTTCAGCAGAATTTTGATGGGCAGAGAAGGAAAAAGCTCTGGGGAAAGAGTATGGATGTGTGAGCACACAGTGTGCTTGCTGAGCGGAGATTAGATGGATCGCTGGCTCCGTAAAGCTGATCTCTATGTGCAGGTGCAGGAGCTGGGAGGACGTGGGGAGGAGCGGGGCCCAGGCCAGCCCTGGAGCCAATGCTGTGTGAGCTG
This sequence comes from Murina feae, assembly GCA_004026665.1. Taxonomy (NCBI): domain Eukaryota; kingdom Metazoa; phylum Chordata; class Mammalia; order Chiroptera; family Vespertilionidae; genus Murina; species Murina feae. Next base: position 31,068 of record PVJC01002957.1, read on the forward strand.
AACACCCACCAAGGGGAAGAGGCTGCATCCAAATGTGTAACAAAGACGTGTTGAGTAGACGCACGTATTGCCAGGCACGTGGAAATGTTGTTCTGTGGATTGAGTAGACAGACACACGTATTGCCAGGCACATGGAAATGATGTTACATGAACATGTAACCGAGTGTATGAAGAGATGGACTTGCAGATGCTTTTGGAGAGGTGGGTTAGGTGGGGAGGGTTTCCCATGCTGGACTGAAGGTTCCTGAACTTGGCCTGTGAGAGACAGGCCAGTTAGGACTATTGAGCAAAGAAGTACCAGGGAAAGGTGCATTTCGGGGAAATGAACCTGCCATCCACGGAAAGGGTAAATTGGCAGAGGAGAAAGAACAGAAACTGGGAGATGGATTCACAGACTGTTTCTTTCAATCAGTAGTTGTTGTGTACCCAGCTCATCTTTTTAATAATGTTTTGGGGTGCTATCCATGTGGCCAGCCCTGTGCTAGGCACCAAGGCATAGGGGTTCTCAAGGGGGGCCCAGGCCTGGGAGACAGGCAGAGGGTCAGTGCTGCTGTAACGTGCCATAAAGGAAACAACCGGGGAGGGGTCTGTTCTAGAGCCTAGGGTGGCAAGACCTCCTAGGAGGCTCGAGTGGGAGGAGCCAGCCATGCAGAACAGAGGGATTGGCTGGTTAAGAGCAGGAACCACCTGTGCAGGTGCTCCCACTGCCAGAAACTCAAGGAAGGGGGAGAGCACAGCCATATGGTTAGAAGGCAGGAAGGATGCAGGCGATGCCAAGCTCTGCTGGCCACCAGCAAGAGTCTGGGCTTGGTCCTGAGCGCAGTAGGAAGCCAGTGACTCCCTGTGTGTGTGGTCACATCACTGTTTGGGGACAGTGCTCAGCTGCTGCCTGGCAGTGGGAGGTTAGGGGCTAGTGCTGGAAGTGGGGAGACCAGCGAGGAGGGGGTGTGCTTGGCTGGACTTAGAGGAAGTGAGGACTGGGAGTAGGTGGACCACTGGGAAGACGAGTGCAAGGGAAGCAGGGAGAACAAAATAAGGACTGTGGACGGGTGGATGTGGATGTGGAGGGTGGACAACTGAGCCTCAGTGTCACATTGTCCAGGCTCGGTAACTGGCAGGCCCTCAGTCTACTCACTGCAGATGCTTCACACATGCTGTCTCCTCCACCCTCCCCTTCCTCTCGCCCCTCAGAGCCAGGCCTTTGGGGGTCTTTCGATTCTAGATGAGTAACAATGGTCGAGCTTTTCTGTAAAGTAACACTTGTTGAGTTTACAAGTTGCGTTAGACATATTTTCCTGTATATGCCTCAAAGCAGCCCCTCCACAGGGCCTTGTCATTCTCTCCGCATTCAAGCAAGAAACCAGAGCTCAGCAAGGTCAGTAACTCCATGGCGTCACACAGCTTGCAGGGTCCTGGTGAAGTGGGACTTGGCCCACTAAAGCACTCATTCTCTTGATTAAAAATTAAAAACATTGGTCACTAGGATCATATAGGTTGCAAGTTACATCACTATGATACATGAGCTGTATATTGCATTGTGTTCCCACCACCCAAAGTCAAATAATCTTCTGTCTCCCATGCCCTCCCTCTTGTAACCACCATACTGTCATCTATGTGTCTGAGTTTCAGTTTTATATCCCACATGTGAGCGAGATCATATGGTTCTTAGCTTCTTCTGACTGACTTATTCACTTAGTGTAATACTTTGAAGGTCCATCCATGTTGTCGCAAATGGTGCTATTTCATCCTTTCTTATGGCTGAATACTATTCCATTATGTATATGTACCTCATCTTCTTTATCCAGTCCTCTATCGTGGGCACTTTGGCTGTTTCTGTGTCTTGGCCATTGTGAATAATGCTGCAGTGAACATAGGGGTGCATATATCTTTGCAAATAGATGTTTTTGAGTTACTCGGGTAGATGCCCAGGAGAGAAGTTGCTGGGGCAGATTGTAGCTGTCTTCTTAATATTTTGAGGGGCCGCCATACTATTTCTCACAGTGGCTGTACCAGTTTATATTCCCACCAGCAGTCAATGCGGTTTCCTTTCTCTCCACATCCTCTCCCACACTTGTTACTACTTGTCTTGTTGATAATGGCCATTCTAACAAGTGTAAGGTGGTATCTCAATGTAGTTTGTTTTGCATTTTTATGATAGCTAGTGAAGTTAAACATCTTTTTATATAACTCTTGGCCATTTTTATGTCTTCTTGGGAGAGGTGTCTGTTCAGATCCTCTGATTTTTTAATTGTGTTGTTTTTGTTTCTTGGGTGTTGAGTTGTATGAGTTCTTTATATATTTTGGATATTAACCCCTTATCAGAGCTGTTGTCTGCAAATATCATCTTCCATTTGCTTGGTTGCCTTTTTGTTTTGTTATCGGTTTCTTTTGCTATGCAAAAGCTTTTTAGTTTAACACTAGAGGCCTGGTGCATGAAATTTGTGCACTCGGGGGTTGGGGGAGTCCCCTCAGCCCAGCCTGTGCCCTCTCACAGTCTGGGAGCCCTCAGGGGATGTCCAACTGACAGCTTCGGGTGATGCCATGGTGATGATGAAAGTTGGGCTAAAGCTGTCAGTCGGACATCCTTAGCTCTGCTGCAGAGGTGGGAGAGGCTCCTGCCACTGCTGTGCGCTTGCCAGGCATGAGCCCAGCTCAGGGCTTCTGCTGAGCGGCGCCCCCCTGTGGGAGTGCACTAACTGCCAAGGGGAGCTCCTACATTGAGCGTCTGCCCCTGGTGGTCAGTGCGCATCATAGTAGCCAGCTGTTCCGCCGTTCGGTCAGTTTACACTTCCCTTTTATTATCTAGGACTAGAGGCCCAGTGCACGAAATCCATGTGAGAGTAGCCTTTGCAGCCCAGCTGCCTCTGCCACCCTCCGGAAGGGCACCCACAGTTGTTCCACTGCTTGGCCATCCGGTCGATTTGCATATCACACTTTTATTATTATGGAGAGTTCCATTCATTTATTTTTGCTTTTATTTCCCTTGCTTTTGGGGTCAAGTTCATAAAATGTCCTCTGTGACCAAGGTCCATAAGTTTAGTACCTATGTTTTCTTCTATGTACTTTATTGCGTTAGGTCTTATATTTAGGTTTTGGGTCTGTTTTTTGCACATGGGGTTAGAGCAATACTCTTAAACCATCCTACAGCCTCCCCACTCTCCCCCTCCCCCAGTGTCTAGGGGAGTTTCCAATCTCCCTCGGCCTCTGAGCCATTCCCTAGCATTGAGTAGCCAACAACACTAGAAGTGTGCCCCAGGCCTGGGTCTGCCATCTAGTGGCCATGGCCTTCCTATTTCTCCTGAGCTTAAAAAGAAAAAAGGAAAAAAAAGCTCCCACATACCAGACAGTCCTGTAAACAGGAGCCTTCTCAGACTTAAAGAGCCCAGCAACGTACACATAGGATATTGCCAGCAAGTTCTCCCACCCATTCAACAAACATTTTAAAAAGCAAACACACACATGCACACACGTGATTGTGCATACACGTGCACAAGACTTTCCACAGGAAAGTGAGCTCCGAGGCAATGATTTCTTTTTTCCATCTTGCTTACTAATGAACCTCAGGAGCCTGGGACCTGGCGTTTGCGGAGCAGACATGCCAAAATACTAATCGCTGTGTCCATTTTCTCAATTAATCTTGATGATAATTTATGCTCATTGAGAGGCAGGCACTGTTGGGATGCCCATTTCTCACATGTGGAGACTGAGGCACAGAGGGACAAGAAGCTTGCCGGGTTTGGGGGGAGCGGCTTTGACAGGTTTCCTGACTTTAGATCCCTGGATTTAACTACTGTGCGTGGTGCCTCCGTGTACATCCACTATTTGCCAGGGCTGTGTGCGGCGTAGCCACCTATAGACAAGTGGTAGGAGCACCTCCGGGGACCACCAGCCATCTCCCTCCAATCCTTCACTGTGTGTGAAGTCTCCTTTCCTGCAGTGCTGTGACAGAGACAGCGAGTGCGGGAATTCAGAAAAGGCTGGCCGGCTGACCATGAGTCCCTCTCATTAGCGTGCTCTGTGTCGGTGTGACTTGGCAGAGTGTCCCAGACTCAATTTCCTCATTTGTCAAAGAAAGAGACTGAGGTAGGATCTCTGCCTTCCCTTCCAGCTCCAACATTCTGCTGTTCCTGTGACTCCCAAGGAGCCTGATAGGAGTGGAAGACAGAAGACCACTTGTTACTAGGCAACCAGCACCCACCTCACCCATGTTGCCATGGTGATGATGAAAGTTGGGCTGATCAAATTACCAGCTAATTGCACATGAGAGCTCAAGGTCTGTCTCTTGCTTGCTTGCTGGCTGGGTCTTACTTCCTCATTTTCCTAGGAATTATGGAGCAATCTCCCCTGACCCCCATCTGCAGTGTCCCCAAGACAGTCCTAGTGCAGCAAACAACTGGAAATAGAGAGCCTGGCTGAGTGTCTGAGTAGCTGTGTGACACTGCATAGGTTACCCAGCTTCTCTTTTTTACTGTGCCTCCTTTTCCTCGTCTGGAAAAGGAAGGTGTTAGAAGAATGACCCCTGCCCAAGGCTTTTCCCTCCTCTCCAATCCTGTGATGCCTGGGAAGGCTGTCAGGGAGCCAGCCACAGTCACTAGGCAACCAGCAGGCACCCTGCCCAAGTTGCCTTGGCGACGGCATGATAATTGCTTAATTATTTATGAGTGCCTCAAGTCCTTTCCGTCATTTTCCTTGCTAGGGGCTGTGTGTACCTTCGCGTCCTCTCTCCTGCCACCCAAGTCTTCCGACTGCTTGTCACTCGAAGCACATTGGCCTGGATCTCAAGCTGCCACGCTTTCGTCCTCCTCTGTCATTTCTGAGAGTGGTGGCCTCAGGTAAGTCACCGCACCCCTCCGGGCCTCAGGTTCCTCATCTGTAAAATGATCGGTTTGCTTAGATAATCTTCAAATTCCTTTTCTACCCTGACATTCTAATTCCTGCTGCCCAGTTACAGAGGGGGAAGATGAGAGGAATTTTCCCAATTTGTTATCTTCTAAGAAGGATTCTGAAGAGCAATAACCTATTTCAAACAGGAAGGGAATGAGAGTTATGCTCATTGCTCTCTCCTTGCCTCTTACCTTAGTGATGTTACCTGACCTTTTATTAATCTAAAGGTCATTTAATTGTTTTTTCTATCTCCTATTTCTAAAATAGACTTGAGGGGTTGTATAAGATGCGTGTGTGAAATTAGGTCATTGCAATAAAACTAGGAGCAAAGTAACGCAAAAATAGTGATGCTTCTTCATTGGTTAATATTGATGTGACTGAGCATCGGATGTAAACTTAGCATCCTGGAGCCAGAGCAAGAGAGGGAGGCACACGATCATGACTCAACAAGGAAAAATTGCCAGACTATTCTTCTAGCTTCTGGAAGTAACTTACCATGTGGTACAGACTGTCCTTTAGCAACTACAGATAAAACTTTTGATTAACTCTTTCTTGCCGAGGGTGTTGTTAAAGGGCATAAGGTACAAGTTCACCTTGATAGTTTGACTTGTTTTGATCATTAGAAAGCAAACTGCCTTTCTACCAATACTATAGAATTTTATAAACATAAATGTCAACTAATAAATAGAAACTTTCAGAACCAACTATTATTTATACATTAATGCTATATAAATTCATATAACCACTTACACAGTAATTTAGCACAATGTATCACCTGTTTAAACCTAGGCAAAATTTGCACTTTCCTAAGTTCTGAAATAAAATGGTACAGATGAGGAAAGGCACCAAGTACAAAATTGTTTATGGCAGCATTTTTAATAAAAGAAAATGACTCCAGACCACTGACATCTTGAGGGCAGTGAATTAAATTATATTACTCCTTTAGAGCACAGGCCCAGAATCCCTCGGGAATCTGCTGGCCACAGGGACTTCTTTAAGAACGGATTGCTTTGTAGCCCTTAAAATGAAATAGACCTATATGTTTTGATATGGAAAAAATCTTCAAGTATATAATGTTAAGATAAGGATGTGCAACGATCGTATAAAATGCTTCTATTTCTGTTCTGAAAGATATAGATAGGTGTATAATTTATTTATCTAGATACATGCTTTTATGTGCATACTTGCATTTTCCCAGAAGGGTACTGTTAGCGGGGTTTCCTCCGGGCAGGAAGACAGCCTTGAAGGCAGGAAGACTCACTGTTCATTTCCTTATGTTTGCCATGTGGACCCTTAAGGTTTAGTTAGAGAGGCAGGAGAGCCCGACAGTAAAAGCCTGCCCTCTGCTGTCTGAATACCTGTGTTCAAATCTTGGCTCGGTCATTTATTAGCTGTGTGACCTTGCGGTTCATTTAACTTCTGCATTTCTCTTTGATGAAATGGGCCAATCATAGTACCTTCCTCATTGGATTTGTGTGAGGATTAAATGAGTTAAGCATGAAGTGCTCAGAACAGCCTAAACAGTGCCATATATGTATTTTCTTGAAAAAATAAAAGGAGAAATTTTTTTTAATGCATCTATCCAAAAGCATCCCCAGTATCTCAGAGTTGGAAGGACTTTATAAATATGTCACTGCTTCCAGCATCATACGCTGTATAGAAAATATGTCAGAGCACTGGTGTGTGCACTGGAGGGTTGCGGGTTTGATGCCCAGTCAAGGGCACATACATACCTGGGTTGCAGGTTCCATCTCTGGGCTCCCGTCGGGGTGCATGCAGGAGGCAACCAATTGATGTGTTTCTCTCTCTCTCTCTCTCTCTCTCTCTCTCTCTCTCTCTCTCTCTCCCCCCTCACCCTCTCTTCTACTCTCTCTAAACATCAATTGAAAAAATATCCTTGGGTGAGGATTAACAAAAAAATTATGTTTGAAGCAGGAATGAAAAAGCAATAATCTAGTTTTCATTCTCATTTTATCTGGACTTGAATACCTTTTTAGGAAAGACATCTCCGAGGCCTGTGATGACCCTGAACCCATCCGGATTTGCAGCTTCTGTTCTGGTCCATCCCAGTGAATGCTCCAGCTAAGAGCAGAACCTATGTTAGGCCAGGTGAGAAATCCATGTGGAACCGGAACTGTTACAGACTAGAGAGGGGTGACCCAGGAATTCAAGGTGCTCACATGCCCTGACACCTCCTTTTCAGGCCAGGAAAGGGGCTGTGCCAGGAGGATCCCTCAGGAATCTGCTGGCCATGGGGACTTCTTTATCCAGAGGTGTCAAAAGCAGGGGGGCTCAATGTTCAAGACTGCCTGGCTTCTCCTCCTCCCAGCGAGCTCTGGGGCAAGCCTGGAGAGCTCCAGCTGAGGTTGGGAACTGCCTTTGAAGTTGGCCACCCTTGGGGCCAGGCTTGGGACCCTCACTCTTTGCACGTGGTGGCTGCAGAGAGGGGTTTGGGGGCTCTAGTCCCTTTAGATCAGCCGAGTTTGGAAAGGGCTGTCACCATGAGGAATGTAAGGCTGACCTGTCCCAGCTTCATGCCTGCGTCAGTGTTCCTGACTTTTCTGTTGCACTCGCGCATTCCAGCATTTGGCTAGAGGTTCCCATTGTGTCTGTCAGTCACATCCAGCCCTGCCTCCCTTTGCCCCCTCCTTCCTCCATCCCTGCTCCAGGCATCGTTCCCACCCACTCCTTACCTCCCGCCATCCAGCCATTCCTCCCTCTTTCTGCAGCTCAGCCACTCAGGCTGTGGACTTCTGATCTGGCTACAGAGTTAGCGGCATGATTAAGGGTCCTGGGTTCAATTCAGGTCAAGGGCACATGCAGGGTTTAGGGCCTATCAGTAGGGGGTGTGAAGGAGGCAGCCAGTCAATGATTCTCATCCTTGATGTTTCCTGTACTTCTTCTCCCTCCCTCTCTGAAATCAATAATAAATATATATAAAGAATTAGCCGCCTGACACGTATTGTTCCTCCACCCCCATAGCCTGCCAAGATGTCCCAGGCTGCCGCTCTGCCCTCCGTCCGGCCCTCGGATCCTTGTGGGTTTCCAAGCTGACCCCATCTCGCCCAGGGCCCCGCCAGATTTTGTTCCGCAGGCCCGGCGCGGGGCGGGGCATGGCTGGAGGGTGGGGCGGGGCCTGGGGCGTGGCTTGGCAGGAGGACAGGGCTGAGCCTGGCACGGGGCGGGGCTTAGCTGGAGGATGGGGCGGGGCCTGTCGGGGGCGGGGCCTGGTGCGGGGCGGGGCTTGGCTGGAGGGAGGGGCGGGGCCTGGCGCGGGGCGGGGCTTGGCTGGAGGGCGGGGCGGGGCCTGGCGCGGGGGCGGCGGGACGGGCGCGGTGACTCAGCCGCCAGCGCCCGGCGGTCCCGGTCCCCGGCCTGGCAGGCGGGGCGCAGAAAATGGCGAGGCCTCGCGCAGCGCCCGCCCCCGCGCCGCCCGGCCTGCAGCCGCTGTCAGCGCCGCGGCCCGAGCCGGGCGGGGTCCCGCTGCACTCGCCCTGGACCTTCTGGCTGGACAGGTGAGGCCTGGCCCGCGCCCGCGGCTCCTGGCCCTTTGTCTGGGACCCGTGGCCGCTGTCCGCCGGGCTCGCGGCTGGAAGCCGAGGTGGGGCCGGGGCGAGCGCGGGGCGGGCAGGCGCAGCTCCGGAACCTTCGGCCGCACCTTCCCTTCTTACCCCCTGCAAGGACGGCGCGGGCCGGGAGGCGGGGGCCAGGTCCCCCTCGGGCTCGGGGAGCGCGGGGCGCGACCTTGGTCGGGACGGCGCGGGGATGGCGCGGGGCGCGCTGCGGGCACCGAGGCCCCCGGGGGCCACGCTCACTCCTTTCCCGCTCGCGTGTGAGGGGCGCTGGGGGCGGGGAGCATGCGCCTCCCTTTGGCGCGGAAGGGGGCAGCGCTGCCGTTGCCCCCCGAGCCCTTCCCGAGGCCGAACGCCCCGCAGCGAGCTGTGTGTCCTTTCCGCCCGCCGCGGCGCCCAGCACGGCCCTCTGTGAAGGCCGAAAAGCGGGGAGTTTGCTTTGGGCACTTGCTGTGCCACGGCCCCTAGAACTGTGTGCACACAGTAGGCGCACAGGCCCTTCCGCGGCTGTGCGGGGCTCGGAGCGTTGCGGCGCGCCGCGGGGCTGAGGGTCGGGAGGAGGGGCGCCCCCCCCCCCGGGAAACGGCTCCCCGCGCGGGTCCGCCTCGGTGGAAGGGCCTTGGACGAGGCCCGGAGACCGTGCCGTGGGAGTCGCCCGCTCAGGGGGGACTTCGCGCCCGCCGCAGGCCTGCCGCACCCGCGGTCTCTTCTGGCGCTCAGAGAGCTGGGGTGGGGGGACAAGGCTCCTTTCCCAAAATACCTTCACTTTCATTGTGAGATGCTAAGAGCATGTCGCTGTGGGAAGGAGAGCCTTTAGCCAACTATCAAAACGAAACCATGTGTGTCTTTGTGTTCAAGGGCGAGCCGTAGCCACCTGTTGACAGGTATCGTTTCCAAGGAGTTAGACCGGGACCCCAGGTCTAAAGTGAATACTGTCGGCTGCGGGGGTGACAGTATCAAGAGAGTTTCCTTTTAAACAGGTCAAAAATCAGTCTACTTAAAAGAGTAACATTTTTAGGAATGGCCTGAGATATTAATACTACATAACACACAACTTTTAAAGAATATTTTGTATCTTTTTTAAAATTTGTTTTATTGATTTCAGAGAAGGGAGAGGGAGAGAGAAAGAGAGAGAGAAAAAAACTATGATGAGAGAGATCTATGGATCGGCTGCCTCCTGCATGCCGCACACTGGCGATGGAGCCCGCCAGCCCGGCCTGTGCCCTGACCGGGAATCAGACCGGGACCTCCGGGTTCACAGGGCGACACTCAACCACTGAGCCCCCCGGGTAGGGCTATTTTTGTTGTGTGTTTTTTTAAGATAAGAGCATGGTAACTTCAATAAGACAAACTATTGCTTTCCTAGTATGTACTTGCACATTTTTGCTCTCTGAAAGCCAGAAGTGAAGTGAAACGCACTGTTCCTGTCACATGTGGAAATCTCTGATAGAAGTGGCTCTGCTAGTTTAGAGATCATAATTAGTTCCAATGCTGCACACATGACTTCCTTTCCCTGGTCAGCCATCCCCCGGCTTGTATTGGACTTTGTCCACTTCTTTGGGAGCCTGTTGCATTTATGCAGGCGGCCTTTTGGGGGTATGAAGACATTGAGTTCTAGGGGTTCATTTATCACTTTCCGCCAGAGAAACAATTGTGGAGAGAGTGGGGAGGTTCTTAGCCGATCTCTGCCACCAAAGACATCCCCCGAAGGCCTCCCTCCCATGGCTTACAACTCTCCTTTGACACCTACTTCCCAGCCTGTCCTTCCATCCAGCCACTGTGTGGTGAGGACCCATGAGAGCCATGGATGTAAAACACCAGCACATAAGTGCTTCATAAATGTTAACGCCTAACATGGACACTTCATGCTCCGCCCCCTCCCACACCCCACCCACAGCCCCGGAGCAGCCTATCTGGACTCAGTGTGCGTCGCCAGCAGCCTCGTTCACTCGTGGGTGAACTGGAGAGCCGCGCAGTGGGCTTCCTTGCCTTTCCAGTAGTAAACGCCAGTGTGACCCTATCTGTTCTGTTGTGTAGACTGTGGCTTAGGGTTTCGGTATTTGGGAGGTAATTTTGTTTGAGGGTATAGCCTGAATGGTTTTCCTTCCATTTTCTGCATATTTAAAACCCTGCCCTTGATTTTTAGAAGCCATGCTTAGTTGTGCGTCTCTGCTTTGCTTTCATCTCATGGTTACCCCTTTCCTCTGCGATTTATCCACGGTCCTTAGTCCTCTTCTTGTCTCTATCCACACAGTGAGCTCATCCAGTCACAAGGCTTTCCGTTTCTGTGCGCTGTGATTCCCCAAGCTGGCGCTGCTGTGTGTGTGGTGTCTCACACACATCCCAGCCCTGTGTGCCCGCTGCCTCCTTCCATCTGTCCTCTCAGATCACAGCAGTTAACGGGGCTCCTTCCTTACATCTGTCCCACCCAGAAGTCTTGGAGTTGTCTGTGGCTCACCTTCCCCCTTTCTCCTCTCTCCTGTCTTTCTCCAGACCCTCTACATCATTATCAACAAATGATATTGATTCTACCATAAAAGTGTATCCAGAATTCAATTCATTGTCACCACCTGTATCGTAGACCCTACGCCACACCAGCTTTCTCACTTGGATGAATGCAAGAGTCTCCTCACTGCTCTCCTGGGCTGCTAGCCTTGCCCCTGCAGCCCATTCCCATCAGAGTGGCCCTCTAATACCTCAGGTCAAGCTGCTGCTTTTCTGCTCTGTTTCACTCGGAGCAAAAGCTAAAGTGCTTCTAACAGCCTATGGGATTCTGCAGCATTTCCTGTCCCCACCCCCACCTGCACCCCCGGGAACTTTGTCCCTCAGTCTCCCTGGCCCTCTCCCTCCTGCCTCTACCCTCTGTGGCTCCCTGGCCCCTCTTTCTCCGTTATCCCAAGCATGGTGCTTTTCTTCTTTCTCTGGTTCGTGCGCAGATGCCACCTGCTCAGATGGCCATTCCTGACCCTGATACACGGTGACACTCCACCAGACACACACTCCCGCCCCTTTGCTCTCTGGGATTAGTCCCCGTGGCCTGTCCTCTCTCCTGAGAACGATCTGCGCAGGGCCTCTCCCCAGCTCTGAGCAGCCCGGCACAGGTGCCACACTGAATACCTAGGCCTCGTGGATCCACCTGCAGTGCCTTCCCTTTCCCGCGGGGGTCGTGCCGCTTTGAGTATCATTTGCAAACCTGCATCTTCAGCGCTCACTGCTCCTGTGCTCTGCCACGTGCAGCTGCCTGACAGGAAATGCCGTGTAACAAACCACCCTCCCACCAGCTTTTCAAAGCTGAAATTTCCACTGGCCTTGGGACCTGCTCCCATCTGTCATCCCAAGCTCCCGCCCTCTCTGGCACAGCAGCCGGTTGACTGTCCCTCACCCCCTGAGGGGCTCTGCAGTGGGGCTGCGTGCCTCCCCCCCTTTTACCAGAGCAGCTCTGGTTGGCTTTGTGGTTGGTGGTTTGTGTTTAGGAACGGGCTGCTTTAATCGGAAAAGAGGCATTCCCCAGCTTTAAAAGAAGTGAAAACTGTAGACTTACACCTCGAGGCACAGACTTCTCTCTGTTGGTGCATTTACTGTGCAACCCACTTCCTTTTTAGCCTCATCGCCTGCCTCTGCCCAACTCCAGAGTCCACTCATCCTGTTGGTTCTTACCGGGCCCCTCTGGGCGAGTCTGGCCTGACCCCTGAGATGGGGCCACAGTGCTCTTCTGCATGGGGTGCCCTCTCCCCTGGTCTCCTTGAAAAGCTGCCCTGCATCCCTCAGGCCTTGCTAAGTGCTGAATCCGGAACTGCCTTTCAGCTGCCCTTGGGCCAGGCAGGATGAAGCGACCACCTAGTGTTTCCACAGCAGCTGTCACAGGCCTGTGTTTGGTTTAAGGATCATTGGTTCCTCGTCTTGGTGTGACTCCTGGGGGTGCACATTCCAGGGCGCGTAGTAGGTGCTTAGTATCTGTGTTCTGTGTTTCATCGCAGAGGCGGACTGTCACAGACATGCACACCCACCCCATCGGGTTCAGCTCCCCTCAGCCATTATTTCTTCACGTGCAGTCTCTTACCCTGACCTCCCAGTCACCGACCCACCAGGCTGTGCTGGCTGAAATGCAGGCCCCCCTCGCCCCCCCCCCCGCCCCACCTGCTGCTCTAGGAGCTGAGAATGCAAAGATGATGGCAGCATTGACCTGGGCCACCCAGGAGGGGTGTCTCGCATGCTGGGTGCTCCCACAGAACCGTGAGGAGCCCAGCGAGGTGCCGAGTTCTAGAGGGACCCACCATCCAGGGTGTGATGCTTTCAGATACATTCGAGTTGTGTGCTCCACGATGACAAACCTGGTCCGTGCAGGTGGGGCCCGGCTTGGCAAAGAGGATCCCCAAATTGCCCTTGTTCATGGAGTGGCCCAGAGGGACTGGGTGAGGCAGAGGCTGACAGGGAGAGTGGCTGGCTTCTCGGCCACTCCTGTTCTTTCCCCCTGTTCCTGCCTCGGAAACAAGCTCTCTCCAGGCCCGGGAGTTTAGTTTGTGTGAGGGACCACGGCCTCTGGCCCTGAGGAGGGCTCGCGGCCTGTCCAGCTGGGATCGGCGGCTGCTTCCTGCAGACAGGCCTGTGCTCTCTAAACATCCTCTCCCAGCAGTTACTCGTTCTTGCCAGCACTGTCTGTTCAAAAGTATACTTTCTCTTTTTAATATCAGAGATGCCATTTCCTTATTTTCAAACTAAGACAACTGGCAAGACTTTAGGGATCTGACATGATGACAAGTGGAAACTTGGCCTTGCGTGATTCTGTTGTCACCTCTAGCCAGCGTCCTCTTTCACCCACCCTCCATGCACTGGGGGAGTAAGCGTGTATCAAGATCAAAAGAGTGCCAGTTGCTACTGTCTAGGAGCTTGTAGACTAGGGATGACAGTAGCAGGGAAAAATAAGAAATGCAGAAATAAAGCGTTCAGATCGTGTAGATAGTTTCAATGGCCGCATTATTCATTGCTAGTAATATGCTCTGAATCATTTTTGCATGCGACTCTTTCTCAAGCAGAAAGCTGCTGTAACCACGGCCGCAGATCTCTCTAGACGTGATTGAAATGAAATCTGTCAAAAAGTGGTTTAAAGGGATGAGTGCGCTCAGCAGGGCATCGTTCGTCACGTACCTGAGTTTCCCTCTGACAGTTGAGCCTGATGTGAAGTCAACAAGAAGACGGACTTTGGGAGGCAGCCCTGGCTCTGTGCTTTCCCGTTCATGTCCCCTCTCAGAATGAGATGACCTCTCAAATTAGGTGGAGGATTGTCATTATTCATTTTCTCATCCAGCATTTTGTGTGCATTTTCACTGGACGTGTGTCTCCATTAGTTGGACTATGGAACCACATATAAAGCTGAAATGTCTTTCCCACTTTAACCAGTTAATATTAACTACACTTCCTCAGTGTGCTGGGGGCCGCTAGCCGGACCATCTCCACCCCTTTGTTTTCCTGTCTTTCTGCTGCAGCCCATCAATGGCTTTTGGTTGGTCAATTATTTTCTTCTCGTGTCCTGCAGGAGGAAGACCTGCAGATGTCTTCTTCCTGAGCTGCACACCTTGCAGCACATGTTGGGGTGGGTTATTGCCAGGGATGCTGGTGGCATCTCACTCTGCCCTGCACCTCTACTTCTGCCCACTAGGGACTAGATGGGTGGTGGGAGAGGCGAGGACAGCAGGCAAGAGCAGGCGGAGGACCCAAGAAGGGGGAACGTAACTTCAGGTAGGGCGAGAGGTGTTTGTGATCCGATGACCTGTATGTGACTACCCATGTTCACAGTGCCCGCTTGGTTCTCACCAAGAGGCATCCTCATTAAGCCAGGCAGACCAGAGAAAGGACCCAGGTCTGCCGAGAGACAGGCTCACCAAGCCTTAATTTCCTGATCTATGAGATGAGGATGATAATGCCAACTTGGCAGGACTGCTGGAAGGGCTTGAAATAATATATGCAAAACCCTTTCATATAGCATGTGCTCAGCAGAAGGAAGCCATCATTACAGTAATATCATTAAGTCAGAGAAAACTCCTTCTCCTGCGCATCTAGGGCAGTTAGTGTCCCAGGCTGTGTCCTCAGCTGAGTGCAGGGCGGTGGCACAGAGCTCCGCGTGGGAAAGCGGGTCCTGACTCCTTGGCTGTGATTTTCACCAGCTCTGCCTGTATGTCCTTCTACAAATGCTCCAAGTCCATGTGCCTATTCCTCTCTCATCTGCTTCCCCCGCTGCCTCTCTCCCAGGCAAATCAAAGAGGGTTTAAACGTTGTTCCATTGCCTTTGGGAGTCTAGGGGATTCAGAGAGCAGACAGCCAGTTCTAAACTCTGTGAGGACTAGGGCTCTGTCTCCGCCCCCTCAGCTAAGAGGTGTGCCATGAGTCTGTTGATTAAATACATGATAAATCCTCTGAAGCTTGCGACGTGCTCACAGGGTTTCCCAGCCTTGACCCCATTGGCGTTCGGGACTAATACTTCCATGTTGAGGGCTGTCGTGTGCACTGCAGGAGGCTCCGCAGCAGCCTAGCCTCCAGCCATGATGCCAGTAGCATCCCATTCAGTGGTGATGACCAGAAATGTCTCTGGCTGTGGCCAGCGTCCCCTGGGCCACATCACAGAGGAGCATTCTTGGCCTGTACAGAGAGAATTTAGTTAGGGTTGGTTCTCTTGCAAGATTTGAAATAAAAGGACTTTTAAAGGATAAGAGAATAGGTCTGGCCAGTTTTCCCATTGATTAGAGTGTTGCTCCTCAGGTTGAAGGGTCACAGGTTTGATCCCCATCAAGGGCACATACCTTGGTTGTGGGCTCGATCCTCAGCTCTGGCCAGGGCATGTGCAGGAGGCAACCGATCGATGTGTCTTCAGTGTGCTGGGTAGGCACTAGCCAGATGTTTCTCACATCAATGTGTCTCTCCTTCCCTCTTCCATTCTCTAAAAACAGATGGAAACAAGATCCTCAGGTGAGGATTAACAACAAAAAAGGTAGAATACACTGCACGTGTGGTGCAAGTACAACTGTGTGCTTAATGGACATCACCACAGGCAGGGACCTTCCAGTTGCTACACTATTTGTTGGCATAAGAGGGAAGAGCAGGTGTGGCTCGGCTGCCAGGGCTGCAGCTCTGCCCTCAGCCCCCTGCACTGCCGCCGGGATAGCCAGGAAGCGTAGACAATCCAGCTTGTGGGTCAACACTGAACCAGCAAGTCCAGCACACGCTGGTCGGTTTACAAGGCACCCGTCACTCAGAAACCTGCTCGGTCGCCCCTCTTACCGTCGTTCTGTGGCTCTGGCCCGGCATTGCTCTTGACGAGGTCCGAGGTTCCGATGTGGAGTTAGGCACAGGGCACCTGGCCGACTGCCGGAACCAGCTGAGGCGCACAGAGTAATGCCATGCCGTGCACAAGCCGAGCCAGACAGTCACTACCGTCGGAAGTTCCAATACCTCGGTGCGGTCACGTTGACGCCTGGATATTCATAAAACTGCAGCGTGGGAAGGAGCCTTCCATCAGAATCCAGAAATTAGAAAAATTAGTTTCCGTAGAGCCTGACATCTTTCAAACAGCGATGGGTCAGCATCGAGCGACGTTGATGAGAATGGAGCTGCTGTGGAGCAGGAGCCTGCTGCTGTCGGTGCGCCCCCCCCCCCCCCCCCCCCCCGGCTCCCTCCCCCTTTCGGCTCCGTTGGGATGATGTTGCTAAGGAAGTTATGTAGACGCAGCCTCGTAGTAAAAATGGGATTCAGCCCTAGCTGGTTTTGCTCAGTGGGTAGACCATCAGCCTGTGGACTGAAGGGTCCCAGGTTCGATTCCAGTCAAGGGCACATGCCTAGGTTGTGGGCTCCATCTCCAGTAGGGGGTGTGCACGAGGCAGCTGATCAATGATTCTCATCATTGATGTTTGTATCTCTCCCTCTCCCTTCCTCTCTGAAATCAATAAAAATGTATTTTTAAAAAATGGGATTCAGCAAAGACTGTGGCCTGAATGAGAACACACCTAGAGTCAGTTGCAGAATCCCGTTAAAAATGTAAGTGTTACGTCATTTCCTGTCATTAGGGCTTGACCAGAAAGTCAGGGGTACAGAGCAGGAAATCTCAGGTGGGTCACCTGTATTCTGATCAGGTTTCTGTGGCCTCAGGCACATGACCAAACCTCTGTAAATTCTGGCTGGCTTACCTGTGCAATAGTAAGAAGTAATAGTGACAGCTATGTAAGTAGGTTTGCAAGGACTCGCTGTCAAGGTGCATTCATTTCGTATTCACACACTAGCTGCTGGCGTTGTTGTCTTAAACACTGAGCAGCACTGCCCAGTCCTGTGTCATTCTAGAGCCCTTTTACAGACTAGAAACTACATTTCTTCAAAAAAATGTCTTAAAAAATGTGAAACTGTGGGACCTAAGTGACTTTGGATGACGGTCTCCTGTGTGAGAGTGTGAGTGAAAGGTCGCCAGTGAACTTCCTTCTAGGTTAGAAGGCCAGTCCTCACAATGTGTTTGCTGCAGTTGACGTAATGCTATGAGGTGAACATTCAAATTATTCTCATCGAAACCATTATAAATTGTGGTGGAACTTTAAAAATTAGTAAAAATTTGAAATATGCAATTTTAAAATGAAAAAGTAGAAAGTCCATTTACTTCCTTTGGACCTCAAACCCCCTCCCCCAAAGGGGGAGTCCTGTGTGCATGCATCCTCTGTACTGTGGGTGAGCTAAACTTTTCAAAGAAAAAAAGTGCCAGTAGATTTTCATATAAAAGCAATAAAATTTTCATGTGCATACCTCTTAAGAAACAAATCAAGGTGTTTTTTTTTTTTTAAAGCCCCTACCCCGGCCAATATTTTCATAATCTTAGCCAACAACAGTGTAAAGGCCTGTGTTAAACACAAATCAATATTTGTCCAAGTCAACCCTCCCCCCCACCAGCCCGGACGGTCCGGATACACGGTGGACAGGCTCAGGCACTGAGCAAGTGCCGCGTCCCCACGCGCTCCCCACGCGCTCCCCACGCGCTCCCCACGCGCCACAGCGTGCTTAGGAGGCTTTAAGTTTCTGTCTGGCCAGTGGACAGACATGGTGCTTGGAAGCATTATTTTGAGTCTGAATTCTCCCCTTAGGCCTGATGTAGTGGGCACATCATTTTTGAGCAAGAACTGCTGATTCCATGCAGGGAGAAAGAAAACGCGTATGTCACCGAGTTTTCTAGGGATTGATGAGGTCATGGCACCTTACCGTCCCAGGCAGCTGCCTGGCTTTCTACTGAATAAACCGTAGTGTGTTGCCATCTAGTGGAACATGGGCAAATGGAAAGGTAACGTATTCTGACCACAGAGATCGCCGAGCTAATTCAATCAGCCACGGAAATTAACGGACTCCCAAGGGCAAGTGTTTTGGACACACATGCAAGTCCCTGGGTCACAAAGGTGACCTTGGCCGTATGTGTTCTCCACACACACACCTGCCTCTCAAGTTCACATTTGCCGCGGAGCTAACAGGCTTCACACATGGAACCAGTCAGGACCCGGCATTGTCATGGGTATCCTTTCTTATCCAACGTCCTTGGCAAAAGGCTTGGTCATTACAAGGCTATTTTAGGGTTTTTTAAAATGTGATTTTGAGGATTCCAGTACCTTTCTTAGGTATATTTCAGGCTTTTTCTACTAAATTCCCACAGGGTAAGTAAGTTTATTTTTAGAAAAGCAAACCGTGACTTCAGGAATTTCACATCTGAAGTTGTAAATAGGTCCCAGGAATGTGAGTCGGAGCATCTAGCCCGACTTGCCTGACACCTGCAGCTTCCTGGGGACTGGTTCCCGCACACTGACTGCTTACTGCTGTCTGCCTTTCTGCTTGTTCGCTTAGGTCTCTCCCTGGGGCCACAGCAGCCGAGTGCGCATCAAACCTGAAGAAAATCTACACGGTACAGACAGTACAGGTAAGTCCAAGCAGGAGCACACCCCCATGTGGTACATGAGGGACGCTGAGTCTTGCACCCTGACCGCCCAGGGCCCCGTGGTTCTGCCCCGGGCTCTCCTCCACACCGTGCTGGCCCCGTGGTTCTGCCCCGGGCTCTCGTCCATGCCGTGCTGGCCCCGTGGTTCTGCCCCGGGCTCTCCTCCACACCGTGCTGGCCCCGTGGTTCTGCCCCGGGCTCTCGTCCATGCCGTGCTGGCCCCGAGGTTCTGTCCCGGGCTCTCGTCCATGCCGTGCTGGCCCTGAGGTTCTGTCCCTGGCTCAGACTCCAGCTCCCTATGTGGGCTCTGGTTTCCCATCCAGAGGTGTTGGCACCACCACGGGCCACCGGGAGGAGCTGGGGGTGTCCGTGTGGACATGAGGGTCTAAGACCAGTTTCCTGCTTCACATTCAAATTCCATGTCCTCAGTTAGGCCAGTCTCCATCCTGTTAACGTCTGTAAGATTACTGTCCTGTGCACCTCCTCCAGGTGGGACGGAGGGTGAATAGCAGGCACTGGTACACCGAAGGTTCTGTTTTTCTTCAGGACATTCCAGGAGGAAATTTGCCAGTTTCCCTGAAACGAAAGATTATCTATTGGGCAGAAGACTGTCCAGTGGCAGAGTCACCATCAGAAGTGTGAGCTGGGGATTCAGCAGGTGGTCCTCTTGGTCTCACCCCTGTGTCATCATGTTAGGCTCACTGCACACTTTCACTCCCACCTGATCCCTGAATCACCCAGTGAGGTTGCGGTCCTGGCCCTGGTACACAGGGAGGAAGTGAGGTTTCCTCCATGGCCTGTGGGGGTTGTCCTGGCAATTAGTTCTGCTCTAATTTTTCACAAGACAGCCTCAGGATCCCTAAGGGTTATCGTTCAGCATAGAGGACGTACCCCTACCTCCCACCCCACCCCTGCCCCTTCCTTGTCTTGGGGCTCCTTGTCCTGTGGCTATGCTGTTCCTGGCAGACCCGCCAGAGGCACGTCCCTCTGCTCAGCATACCATGCCAGAGGGTGTTCCCACAGTCCTCACAGGGATCTATAGCCCCTTCCACATGAGCTGGAAAGGTTGGCTCTTCATAGACTTAATTCTCATCCAAAACTAAAGACCACACCAAACAGTGATGCCTAATACACAAATCAACCGAACAGTGGGATGACCAGTCGCTATGACATGCACTTACCACCAGGGACAGATGCCCAATGCAGGATCTGCCCCAACCCTCAGGCCCCAGGCCAGCCAAGTTGGGTGCCAGCAGGGGCCCCCAGTCACCCACTGGTCACCCCACAGATTGGCCCTAATCACCAGCCAGGCCTAGGACCCTACCTGTGCATGAATTTCGTGCATTTGACCTCTAGTTTTTATATAATGTTTCTGTCTACCAACTACTCTGTCTTCATTAGTTATGGCTGCTCCAACAGAATTCCATAGACAGGTGGCTTCAACGTCAGAATGTGTTCCTCCAGGACCTGGGTGCCAGCATGGCTGGTTCCTGCGAGGTTCTGTCCTGGTTTTCTGACAGCCATGTCCTCTCTGTGTCTTCCCAGGGTACAGAGGGATAGGGCAGCTCTCTGCCTCCTCCTGGAGGTGCTAACCAGGGGTCCTCAAACTACGGCCCGCGGGCCACATGGCGGCCCGCCAAGGACATTTATCTGGCCCTCTGGGTGTTTTTGCCGCCTTGTTTTTTTACTTCAAAATAAGATATGTGCAGTGTGCACAGGACTTTGTTCATAGTTGTTGTTTTTTTAACTATAGTCCAGCCCTCCAACGGTCTGAGGGACAGTGAACTGGCCCCCTGTTTAAAAAGTTTGAGGACCCCAGTCTAAGCCATCCCGTCCTGCAGCCCTGTGGCTGAGGAGGCCGCGGGAGAACAGCAGGTGACTGCCCTCCACTTCCTCCCTCCCACCTCTAGTCCCAGGGCGCAGCCTCCTGGGTGTGCAGAGAAGTCGGTTTTGTTACAGCGTGGGTCCGGGTCTGCGCGGAACCACGGCTTCATGCGACATCATCTATTGCCAGGAGGGCGTTGTGAGGTCCCTCCCCAGCGTCAGGTGGAGGCAAATGCAGAGGCGTGTTTGCTTGGGGACTGCCGCATTCGAGGCAGGGAACGTGGCCCCACTCAGCCAGGAATGCTGCTTAATGTCATGTCAACATTGTCCAGCAGAAAATTAGAGGAAACACTGAGAAAAACCCATTTTGAATGGATAGGACTTAATAAGGATCCGATTTTTTTCTTTAATTCATTGATTTTATAATCTAGTGGCATAGTAAAAATCAATACAGGTATATTAAATGAAGTGTTTTTTCTTTTAAAGATATTCTGGAGCGTGTACAATAATATCCCTCCTGTGGCCAGCCTGCCTCTGAGATGCAGCTATCATTTAATGAGAGGAGAGAGGCGACCACTTTGGTAAGTGTCCAGGGTTAAGCCGAGGTTGGGGGAGGGGATGATTGTCCCCTTGTTAAGTACTTGGTGCTGAATTGGAGTACAAAGCACTTTTCTGCAGGTGCTGGCATCATTTCAGCTATTAATTATGAACTGAGCCCCTCCCACCACCCTGCTCACAGGGCTCAGGATGGCGGGAGGGTTTCTGGGCGCTCTTCCCGGAGGCCTGTTCGGTCTCACAGCCCTGGCTAGGCTCTGAGGTGTGGTGCAGCCCTTGGCGGTGTGCTCCATGTAGGTGTTCAGTCAGGACCGCGCAGTTGGTGGGGGGCTGAGGGACAGATGAGGGATCCACCCTGTTGTGTGGAACAAGATCATGTCACCAAAGACACCTCTCGCCCATGATAAAAGCCTACTATGCAAATCGTTCTCTCACAGACGCTGTGGGACTGGGGCTGGGTGTGGGCAGGCATTCCTCTGATCGCTCAGTGCAGTGATGACCAGTGTGCCTGGGCTGGAGTCTCAGTTAGTAGCACGTCCTTACAGCATGTGCCTCAGCTGTTCTGAGTCACGTACACATTAATACAATGGGAATGCATGTCATCTTTGATAGCCAATGACAGGAATGAAATCTGAGCCAAAAGGTGGAGTTCGGGCCTGTAGCTGAGCATCCAGGGAGCGGCTGAGGCTGCCGGTGGTGCTCAGGTGCTGCAGAGACGGGCACTTGCTCTGTGGGACCTGCCTGTCCTCCTCGAGTTGGTTCAGTTCTTTGGCTCTCCCAGCAGGGGTGGCAGAAGGCTCACAGCACCTCCAGTCTTGCATCCTACAAGGTTATTCCTGTCGGAAGGGAGCAGGGCTGCTCCCATTGGCTCACACGGGGATCACAGGCACCCATCCCTGAAGCAGCGTGCGCAGTCACCCAGGGGAGTGGGTCTCGCAGAGTGGGGACACGTGGCTCCTTGCGGGGATGCTCTTACCAGAGAGGAAGCAGATACTACACAGGAAGACATAGCCCATCCCAGCTAGGGGCTGCGGCTCCAGGAGGCCACGGCGGTCGTGCCCTGGTCCTGGTGCTGCAGGTGGAGGCCCTTCCCTGGTGGAGCACTGCGCCAATTTGTCCACCTGCTAGTCTAGGGTGAGGGCTGGTGTGCATCCCCTCCCTGCCCTTGTGGTCACTGAATTCCTCTTTCCTCCCTCTTCCCCCACCCCCGTTCTTTTTATTTCATCTACTTCTGTTTTCAATAAAAGGACTGGGGGAGAGTTTATTGAAGAATACTGGTTGTTTTTTGCGTTTAATGTCATCTGTTGTTAAAGTAAATGTATTTACAACCACTTAATGCTCGAGTATAACTTTAAACGTTGTCTCTGACCCAGGGAAGAGGAGAGTAATGCAAAGGGTGGCGTGTGGAAGATGAAAGTGCCCAAGGACAGCACGGTAGGTCGCCTTGCCTGTCGCTGGCTGAGCCTGGGGGTCGATTGCAGCTGATACATATTGTGTCTCACACAGCCTGCCTGGTCGCCTCAGAACAGGCCTGGGGGGCGCAGCTCTGTGCTCACCCTGGTGGGGTTTTGCCTTACACACTGCCTTGCGATTATGCCCTGTGCTTCTCTGTGGAGGTGGTTAATCCTTTTACTGCGTCCTACAGTCTGAAGAGCTAAATGCATTCAGCTTTTACAGAAAGCTTACCGTCTTTCCGCACCAAGCGTAACTAGCATGTGGATGTTGGTTTTTACAACGTGAGAAGCACGGTCCTTCCCACCAAAGGCTCGTGGAGACGGACACATGGTTCTGAGGACGACCATGGTTTGGCGAGCGCGGTTTCCCGCGAGGCTGATGAGAGCTGTTTGGCGGGAGGGCCTGGTGGGATGCTGGTTTGCTGTGACCAAGCCGCAGAAACCGCCGTCTCCCCAGGGTGGGGGCGGGGGCCGGCAGCAGGCCCTGATGTATCATGCTGTCTGAAAATGAATGTTCAGATCTGTTCTTAAGCCCTGGGAAATCAAAGGGCTTCTTTGAAAACAGATGATAGGGCAAATGCTACCCATTCTCACCTTTTCGTGGTTTCTTTCTTGTGGATAAGCTCAGAGAATTGCAGTGTCTCCAAGAGCCATAGGCTTAAGCTGGAGTCATTTTCCTATAAGCACAGACCCTAAAGATGCACCCAGATTTATTTGTTAAAGACGCGAGCTCTCAGTCAAGATGTATAGCTCCAAAATTTGTTGTTTGGCCTCCATAATAAAACATGTCAGGAAGCAAATGCCAGTCAAGTAGGTAAGGTCTGGGCCTCCACTCTGCCCCCCTTAGGAAGGAGAGAAGAGAGCATGTAGGTTTTTAAATTTCAGTAAGGACAAGTTTTCCTTCTCGTGCTGTTTTCTGACACTAGGCTTTGAATTTTAGTAGAAAGTCCTGATGCCAGCTTTCTGGGAAGAGGCCAGAAGGCACGCCCTTGCTCGTTAGTGCCCTTGGCCACACTCGGTCCCACAGGACACGCTGCACGTCTGTGCAGGCATTGGCTCCCTGTGCGGCGCGGTGCCCGCCTAATTGCCAGCAAGCGGGAGTCTGGTGGGCCAGCCTGTGTGCCCCGAAACAGGGCAGGGACTTTCCCTCCTCCTCAGCTTCGTCGCCAGGCATGTGAGGCCCTCCAGGCTTCTAGATGAGAGACAAGAAAAGAGGGAAAAGGAACCCCTTCTTGAGAGGAAGAGGTCACGGTGGCTAACTGTCATCTGGCGTAACAGTCCAGCGAGGCTGCCTTCGGCTCGTTGGAACGGCATAGTAAGCGTGTGATGCGGTGCATATGGACTGAGCCGCTGGAGTAGAGCGCGCATGCAGCTGTTTATGAAACGGTGGGTCCTTTGAGTGCATTTGTTGACTAATTCATGGTCAAGGCAGCCCTGAGTGGTCGGGCCCTCTTGTTCCCCGTCGGCCTCTGGAAACACTCAGAGCAGCTGGTGGCTGCCTGGCCAGGTCCACAGGCACTAAGCAGCCTGTCAGGGCTCAGACCCAGTTCTGGGAGAGTTCAGAGCCTGTGGACCAGGGCAAAGGGGTAAGCAGGACCAAGAACTTTGCAGGGGGGGCAGCTGGAGGAACTTCAGGCCTTGGGAACCTGCATGACCTTGAGTAGAAAGGACTCCATTGTTTCTCCCTGATAGGAAGTAGAGCAGACACCACTGGTCTTCTGGGAAAAGGCACACACAGGCTCCTAGCACCTGTCATGTAGCACAAACATCTGGAGGGAACGGGCATTTGCATGTGTCTAGTATCAGTAACCTAGAAACCTGAAGCACTCTCTCCCGGTGAACCTTTCGAGAAGAGGGTTTTGAAGAGAAGGGTTTTACTAATAGCGTTCAAGTGTAACTGAAAGAGGTAAATAAATCAGAAAATTATGCCATTTAAATGCATTTCCCCCATTGTTTTAATTTCATCAGGTGTCACTAGGAATTAGCTTTGTGATGTAGGACACCAAGGTTTTAGGACACAAAGTTAGGGACTGGGTCACTGCATCTGTCCGCAGTTACTCGGGGATCAACACGGCACACACCGCCTGTTTACACTGGTCGCTCGGAGGTGTCTGTGGGCTCTCGACACAGGCGTGGGAAGTACACAGGTTGCGGAAAATGGGACTTTCTTAGCTCCTGGATATAATTGTCTAAAAATATATGTATGTTGTATTTTTGGTTTTGTTTTTTGTTTTTTATTCTTTTTTCACACCAGTCCACAGTTTGGAAAGAGTTGTTGTTAGCGACTATCGGGGAACAGTTCACAGGCTGTGCCGCAGCAGGTAAAGAGCCGCGCGGGCGGGTGCTTGCCTTGTCGTGGTACTTGCAGAAGTTTGTGTGTGTTTGACTTTTTACATGTTTTGAAGTTGTTTATTTTGTAATTGTGAAGTTACTTAGATGTTTTCATGTGATTGTGGCATTTAGTGTTATGTGTGTATGGACACATGCATATTTACATGTGTGTCTACTACATGTACGTCTGTGTATATGCATGTGTATGTGCCCTCATAACTCATCTTAACAGTATCTGTGGTCCTCTGTCCAAATCAAACAGGCAGAAAGGACAGGAAGCGAGGTTTCAAGTGGGCTCTGGGAGCTGGTGTTAGGAGGACACAGTTCTTCCTGTCCCTCCAGTCCCTGCCCCTCCTCCGGCCCTTGGGGTCCCCTACTCACAGGGTGTGACAAGGGGTGAGCAGCATTATTGGCTGTGACCTCCCACAGTTGAGGCTAAAATATAAGGTCTTCAGAACTTGACTTTGGAGACCACTTTCAAATACTGAGTGAATTTCTGAGAGCCCCCAAGAGTACATTTTTCTTTCGCTTTTTTTGTATGGAACCACTCAAAGGACTGCTCGTTTCAAGTTGTGTTTTTCTTGGGTAGTTCCTCTTGATGATCCTGAGGTAACATTAGGATAACGTTTTTCCTGTTCAGCTTTTAGTTACAATTTTTTTAAAACAAATTGGCGTTAACTAATTTGCCAGCAGCTGTGTTTGTTGGCTGTGTGGTCTTCCGGGGCTGGGCCATGGCGAGCTTCCAGCTCATCCACTGGCAGTTCTGATAATTCTGCTTTTGTTTTGCTTTCTTTTTACACCACTTTTTTTTTTATTAAGACAAAACCTGGGTTAGAGGAAATTATCTTAAAAATAAGATTACTTTTATTTTAACAGGAAATGGTTAGCAACTTCACAAAATTGCAGCCAAAATGCATTCGAGACGTAATTATAAATGCAGACATCTCTAGGAGAGGACGTTTTCCATATGACTTGTTTGTTTCCAGAAGCAGGGAAAGTTACCTAGTGATGATAAGTAGCAAGATTAAGGAAAGGAGACCTCCTGTTCTGTGGTTGACTCGGGAGAGCCGAGCTCCATTAACGATGAACCATTAGCCTCCCAGGAACCTGGCTCTGCCGCTTGCAGCCCGTCAGCTCATCTCGGCCGCACGTCCTCCCTGAGCCGCGCTCCCCTGGCTGTGATGTCCCAAACTAACCAGGATCTGTGACCGACTACGCTTCGGGCTGTGCCATGCTTGCTGAGGGGCCTGCCTTGGCACAGAGCTGTGCCTGCGGCCAGCGCCACGCCCGACTAACACTGTCCGCCGCACCCTGAGCCCAGAAGTGCAGAAGTGGGCAGCGGCAGGGCTGGGATGCTGAGGGCTGAGCAGCGGCCTCGTGGCCATTCCTGAAAGGGGTAAACAGCAGGGCCCCCCTCTCCACTCGGTGCGCTTATGTTCACATAACATTTCATGGAGGTGAGCTCCAGCAAGTGTATGTTGAAGGTGTAAATGAAACAAACATTTTGATGGAATAGTAAGTCCCTGTTGAATGGCTGTGATCGGGGACTATTTAGTTTTTTGAAAATTTTTGGTAAATGTGACATTCACAGGAAAGAGTACCAGCTGCAACGTGCAGAGCTTGGTAACTGTTCGCCAGGAGACGGGCCCCTGCACCGCGCACCAGAGCCCCTCCTCCCTCCCTCCCAACCGGCCGCCCACCCACCTGCAACAGCGCACGTTCGTGAAATGGAACCATTTAGTGCCAAATCATAAATATGTAGCTGGGCCAAGTTTACTTAAAAAGGAAATAAAGAAGAGAGAGACTGAGGAAGGGAAGGAAGGAGGAAAGAAAGGAAATGTTTTCCTGAAGAAGTTTCTTCGATTTACAGCAAAGTAGGCAAAGCATGTTAATTAAAGCAACATTGTCTACTTTCGATGCTTACCTTTCTCATTTCACTTATTGGTGCTGAGTGTGCAGGTGCAGAGAGCTGACCCTGGTTCATTAGTGAGTCGTAAAAACTAGGAGTCAGAAGGCTTTAGCCCACACAGAGTAGCTGCAAGGGAGCGTGTGAGAGTAGAGCAAAGCCTTGCTTCTCCAGCTGCCATTCTCAGATAGCAACAAGGTATCCTACCTCCATAACTGAGTGGTTTTTAAAAAGACCTCCATGAATTAATGTGGGTAAACGTCGCGTGCCCACTCACTGCAGCACTGTCACAGCACAGCCTCACTCGGGAGGCATGTGCTCGTGCTTCATGCACGGCGCTAACAGATAGTCACTGAGTCTCTAGCCCACAGCCTCCAGGTCCACACACAGAATGGGAGGGAAGCACTGGAGAACGAGGAGAATTCACAGGAAAGGAGACAAACCACAAAAAGCAGGCAGAGCAACTAGAAATACAGTCTGGGTCCAGTTAGTGTGGGGCAAAGAGTACTAACCACCCCAGAATATCTGAGCGCTTGGCAGGGAGTTAGGAGAAAGACTTCTGTTTCAGCAAAGACAGTTGAGCAGGGAGGAAGGTGCACGTGCGCTCCCTGGGCTCTCGGAGGGCAGAGCCCCGCACTCATTTTAGAAAAGGTCTCATCAACACAGAGTAAGGAACAGTCCCGAAGCGCTGGCGACAGGCAGAAAGGATGGGCTGCTCGTCTGGAGATGTGTTTGGCTGAGCCCTTTGTTTATCAAAGTCCCTGGTTAAATGTGATGTGACTGTTACAGCTCTCGCCCAATAACTTGCTTTTTGTCCAACAATTCTCTTTAGAAACAAGTATTTATTATGGGTGCCCTTGTGCCACTTCTTTTTATCTTATTCATAACTTACAGATAAAATGATAAGTGCCTAGAAAACAAAGCTGGCGAACCGGAGATGCCACTCACTCCTTTTTCCCTGTCTTCCCTCAGATGACGAAGTCGTAGGAGTCAGCGTTAGCGTCCGGGACCGAGACGATGTGGTCCAAGTCTGGAATGTAAATGCCTCTTTAGTGGGCGAAGCGACTGTTTTAGAAAAGATCTATGAACTCCTGCCCCACATAGCTTTTAAAGCAGTATTTTATAAACGTAAGTGCTTCTTTTGAGTTATTACTTCCTAGATAATTCTGTCATACTTTTAAAAATAGAAACTGTGTTGCAAATGAGGTGAAAGCAGAATCACTTGAAATTCTATAATCCAGAAAGTATTTATGAGAACATTTAAGTGTTTTTTCAAAAGTTTAGTCTGAGCAGTTAGAATGAGATGTAATTCTTGCCTACTCGTAAATGCATGGATCAGAAAAGGAGGTAGACATTGTACATATCATTTCAAAAATTTAAACCTGACTTTGAATTTGTCATTCTCAGAAAAAAATCGCCTTCTGTGTTAAGCAATAGTAACAAACAATGTTGCTGTCTGAGCTGGCAGGTGGGTCTCAGTCATCCCTCAGCAGCAGGGGTCTGTCATGTGTGGCATCTGTGTTCGTGGAGGAGCTGAGCTCAGGGACGGGATGTTCTGCTGAGACGCCCACACTGCCTGGTGGTGGCGGGGACACAGGACGGGGCACGGGGGACACGCTAAAGTATGACTAGGTGTGTGGACCCATTGTTTCCATCAATGATTCGTGTTCATTGCTTTGTGTGCTTTTTTGAAAAAGTCATTTTTGTCCAAATGAAAACAGGCTAGCGCCATTAAACCCGTGTCTGCTAGCTCTCATGTCCGCCACAGGCGCCAGTGAGCACGGCTGCCCTGCTGTGTACATTTCCTGTTTCCCAGACTGACCCGAGAGTCAGCAGCCCAGTGTTTGAACTCCTGTAATCCACTGACTCTAAGGTGCCCCGATGATAAGCATCATTTTAATGTTACTAGGAAAGGAAAGAAAAAGGAAAAGGCTCCCAGTGAAGCGGGCACAGTGCTGATTCCGGGGTGCCCCAGGGGGAAGGAAGCACATCTTAGAATTGCTAAAATGTGCTTCATTTATTGCTTCATTTTTCTCAGCCCCCTTGCCAAAAAAGGAAGGAAAAATCAAATTTTGTTCCCTCAGAAGTCACACATCAGGCAGAATGATTGGGGCCCGCAGCTGCCGCATGTATTCCGGCGACAGTTTAAATAAGAGACAAGGCTGCGGCAGAAGTAATGCGCTGCTGTGTAGGGGAGCAAGTGCACACACACTGTTGGGGCAGTGGTCATTCCTTAGGGAGCATGAATTGCATTTTCAGTCCAAATGTTAATTGAGGGTTAAACCACAGCAGGAACTCTGGAAGGGAGCCTGGCACTGCCATTCGTGATGAGGCTAAGCACCCTTCCCGCCCTCGAACCCGCGCCACTGTCACACAGAGAGGAGAGGCGGTGCAGACTACTCAGGCTTGCTTCAGCAGTGACTTCAGCGTCACCTTCTCATCCGCACTCTCATTTAAGTAGCCAGGAGGTTGGTCTTAAATGATCTCCAAGGTCCCTTCTACTTCAAAATTATGTGATTACATTTCCAGGTAACATGTTGGTTAGCACAGGTCCAGCGTGATAAGAGGGTGTCATTAGATAATTTGGCCACAGAGTGATTAGGCCGTTTTTAGGGCAGAGGCAGCCAGCAGGTGAGACTCACAAGAGTGAGACCCTGCTTAGCTGTGTGATGGGCCGGCGCTTGGGGAGCCCGACCAAGGGAGAGCTGGCCCCAGCCGGGCCAGTGAATCAGTGAGCAGGCCCTGCAGACAGAGTCCGTGGGCCAGCTCGTGAGGATGCAGCTCTGGCTACATGGAGGCCATGTTGTCATGGTGTAAATTAACATCTAAGAACTAAGATTATTCACATAAAATCTTCAATTGGAAAAAAAGAATTAATTTTCTTTATTTTATAAAAGCAGGCAGTCCTTTACTCAGTAGAGTCCTATGTGCTACAGACTTGATTTGGAAAACTGAGGTTTGGGAGAAACTTATTCACGGCTTGATGAGGAGCAGTGTGGAGTGAGCTGGGTGAAAATGGCCGCCTGCCTGCATCTGCCGTGCTCCTGGGACCCAGCGTGAGAATTTCTTCATAGGGCACAGAGCTTGGCAACATGGCAGATTCCCCCACAGGGTGGATAAGAATTAAGCTGTTGCCCTAACGGGTTTGGCTCAGCAGATAGAGCGTCAGTCTGCGGACTGAAGGGTCCCAGGTTCGATTCCGATCAAGGCATGCATATACCTTGGTTGCGGGCACATCCCTAATGGGGGATATGCAGGAGGCAGCTGATTGATGTTTCTCTCTCATCGATGTTTGTAACTCTCTAGTCCTCTCCCTCCCTCTCTTGTGAAAAATCAATAAAATATATTTTTTAAAAAAGAATTGAGCTGTTGATAAGTTTATATATGATTTGGATAAAGATTGGTTATTTGACCAAGAAACTGCTAATGTATAGAGAGCCCTCTCCCCAAATTCTGTTAGGTTAGCACAGCAGTTGAATGGCAGATGTCCTTTCTGATGTGAGAATTGTTTAGAGCAGAGGTTGGCAAACTACGAACTTCAAGCCAAATCTGGCCCCTTGTCGCCTGTTTTTGGGCTCCAACTAAGTGGTTTTCACATTTTCAAATGGTTGAAAAGAAAACAGAAACAGACCTACAATGCATAAAAATTGTGTGAAATGTACATGTCAGTGTCATGTATGTAGAAGGCATATTGGCACCTAGCAGTGCCCATGTGTATGCATATCACCTATGGCTGCTTCGTGGCCCAGTGGCAGAGTTAGCAATTGGCACAGAGACCCTATGGCCTGCAGAGCCTAAAATCTTTATTCTGTGCCCCTTTCCAGAAAAAGTTTGCTGAGTCCTGGGTTTGAGAACTTCTGTATCCCCTCTCTCCAGGCTAAGGCGAGCAGACTCCCTCTGCCCCAGGCCTCTCCCAGCTCGTGCTCTGTTCTACAGGCCCCATGGCCCATCCGTGCCACACCACGGGTCCCTCACTCTCAGAAGTCAGGAAGTCTTAGGATAGTTCGGATCTCTTAATATTTTTATTTTTTTTATTTTCCTCACCTGAGGATATTTTTCCCATTGATTTTTAGAGAAAGTGGAATGGACAGGGAGAGACAGAGAAACACAGATGTGACAGAGACATATTGATTGGTTGCCCCCCACACGCGCCCCAAGCAGGACCAGGGATCAAGCCTGCAACTGAGGTACATGCCCTTGATCGGAATCGAACCTGAGACCCTTCAGTCGAAGGGCTGACGCTTTATCCCCTGAGCCACGCTGGCCTGGGCTCAGGTTTCTGGATTTTTCTCTCCGGAGCCCAGAGTTGCCGAGGGGCATGGCTCCCTGTGTGACCAGCGGCGCTGCCTATTTAATTGCAGAGCAGACCAGTTTGTATGAGTCTGCCCTGAAAGTCTTCCTTAAAAAGAAAAAAACACATACAAAGCTAAATATTTCTCCTTGCAAGACTGTTCAGTTAAACCAGTTTGTGTGCCAGGCCACCCTCAGGAGGGCATAGGTGGGCTGCTCTCAGTGTTTTGTCCAGGAGAAGAGAAAGCAGTCGGAGCAGGCCAGATTCTGCAGGGAAGATGTAGTAGCTGTTGAAACTAGGACTAAATTCTGGTCCTCGGAGGCGGTCTTCCTGGACACCTCCACTGAAGGGGGTGGGTAGGGCCGGGGCAGAGTCAGGGGTCTGCACTTGCCACCAGACTTCCCATCTCCCATTTCCCACTTCCACTTTTTAAGGTTTAAGTCTTTGAAATATAGTTTTGTTAATTTTTTTATTCTCGAGTTTTTAAAAATGTCGTTAGTAATTTTGAAAGCCAGACAGTAGAGCTGGGAGGAGAAAATATGCTTGGGAAAAATAAAAACCCATCAATTTTATGGGCTTTCATTTCCCACAGAGGGCGTTCAGAGGTGGGAGACATAATTGCTACCCCCGTTTGTTCTTTATTTTGTTTTGGTTTTGATCTATTTTATTTCTAAAGGCAGGCTCGTGCACCAGTGGCCTGCCTGGGTAACAGGAGGTCCCTCCCTACGCATGCGTTCTGTGGGTGCATTTTCCCTGCGGCATTTGCTCAGAGCCCAGCATGTTCTCTCCATCAGCTTGTCGGATGACTCACCTCCCAGCACAGCGAAGGAGACAGGCCGTGTGCCGTGTGTGCGTGCTTATTCCTTGTTTAATGTTCATTACGTTTCTCAGGAAATGCACGCCTGCGCTAGTCGTCACTGGCACAGAAAGGTATTTGAGTTCTTGCCAACAATTGGGGAAACAGTGAGATAGATGCCTTAGAGAAGGGTTGCCCCATCCTTTGCTTAAAGTTTTCTTTCCTTTTTTTCTTTTTTGTTTTTTTCTGTCCTTTAGCCCATGAAGAGCATCATGCTTTTGAAGGTGGACGTGGAAAGCACTAATTGCACTCTGTAAAGAATTCTTTGTCCTTTGCTGATTGGTTTTGGAAACGGTCTTAACAGGAGAGAGAGTGAAGAGAAGACTTGCCGAAGTCCGATGCTGGTCACTTAGTGGGTTTCTGCCCTGCAGATGGGCAGTTAGGACTCCAAGCGGCAGGTGTGGTGGGGAGACTGGGTTTCTGCCGTCACATTGCTTGGTTTTGTTTTTTGGTTTCTGCTTTCTGTGTTCTTTTCACTCCAATTTTTTTGCCCTTGGAAATTCCGTATTTGGTCTAATTACTGTTCTGTGCACTCTCCTCTCATGGGGGCGCAGGAAGTCAGTCCCTTTAAGTGGCGGGGCTGTACCTAGTCGTAGGACATGCATCCTTCTGACAGGACTGCTTCGGAAGCCACGCTGCTCTCGCGGGAAGCCGGCTGGTGAGACTGTCTCAGCTGTTCCTGGCTGTGACACACTCCTACGTTCCATGTACTGGGCATTGTTTTCCTGTGTTTGGAAGAAGCAAAACCACACTTACTCAGACATTGCACTGACAGCACACACATCTTTTATTTTTCCCTTTTAAACTTCTTTTTATAGCTATGAAAGGAAAATTATGGTTGGGTTAACTCACATGAAAACTGTAATGACACTTGAGTATCAGGATACAACTCAAACTCTAGGTTTGGACTCTGAACATATTAACCGGGTGTCCGTCGGGCCTTTTCCCAGGAAGGTGAGACGGTGACGGGCTTCCCCACATGAGAAGCCCCTTCTCCTGGTTGCTTGCGAAGCTTCTCCCGCATTTTGGGCGCCACCTAGGGCTCTCCGCGTCGACAGACACATGTTGTTAAGCGGCCCCTTTTCCTGCTCGGGTGGTGTCATTCCGGTAATGATAGCCCCCAGAATGGGCAGCTTGGCCTTTTTTTCATTTCAGGCCAGGAAGTTAAATCTCTTTTCCAAAAAGAATGAAAGCTGACCGTGGAGTGCATATTTGTTCGCATTAATTTTTGAGTTGTTAATCGATATTGTACTACGTTACCAAAGAAATTCTGTTTCACTGGAAGGAAATGGCCACGCTGTGGAACGCTGAGACCTGCTCAGAGCACCCTGTCTCACTCCTTGACTGCGGCTTCCGCTTTCGCCTGAGGGGTCGCTTGAGGCTGCCTGTCCTCCTGGTGACCTTTGGCGCCAGGGTCACTCACACGCGCTTAATACATTACACAGGAGGGCTGGGTGCTCAGAGCTTCATTGGACCCAAGATTTTTACTCTCCAGCAGAGAGGCACGGAGGTCCTATGGGCCTCCAGCCTGTGTTTGTAAATAAAGTCCTTCAAGCATCTGAGTGGATTTCTGCAGCATCTGTTTATGAAAGCTGTGCCCTTCATCTGCATCACTAACCACGTCAGCTGTAATAACAATGGTCATAGTTTTTTAAAAATACTTTGTTTCTAAACTCGAGTTTCTTCAGTGATTTTTAAATGAGGTATAAGGATATCAGACCCATTTTTCAAAAGCCCGAAACTTGATGCTTTAAATATTGTACTAACTTCCAACTTGTTTCTATTCATCAAGAATTTAAAAATTATTCTGGACATGAATTAAAATTCTTTTTTATAATATAAGTATTTTTCTGGTAGATTAGAAAAAGGATATAATTGACTTATCTTCATAATTGTCATATACATTTCCATAAGTAAATGGATTTTGAAGTAATTTTATTTTTGAACTTTATTTAAAGGCATTGTGATATGTTTAACTTTGCATGTATATAGCTTTTAAAATAATAAAATAAAATAAAAATAGGAATGTTAGGCTCACATTCATGTTTTCTAGTTTATATTGTTTATGATCATGAAACACGGGTTAACACACAATGTGGGTTTCTGTCCTGGAGAGCTTGTGCGACTGTTGTTGACCTGTGGAAACGCCAGCTGTGGGAAGGCGTTAGTTTGTTTAAGAACTTACCATCTAAGTCACTTTAAGATAGGATTTTGTCAGATTTTGCTGTCGAACTGTTTAATTGAATATTTAGTTCATAAGAGATGTATGGGCTAAGCTAATGGAATCAGTTAAAAGCCTCTCAGTACCTTCTTGGGTTAAAGAAGCCAATCAATACTCTTCTGAGACAAGGAACTTGTGTAGAGCATGTGACTTGTCTGTTGGGGCGGCCCACCCACCTCGGCCAGTGCCAGGAAGTGGGCCTTTCGGTCGATCCCAGCAGGTGCACGCGGCCCGACAGCCCTCTTTCTTGCCTGGGTTCCCAGGGCCTGGGATGCAGAGCCAGGGACTCTGAGCCAGTGCTTCCTCCCCCCTGTGAGGCCCGGCCTGAGAGAGGCCCTGTTTACCCCGGGAGCTCGCTGGCACCTGTGAGGTGGGAGCGCTGCTTCTCACTGAGAGGCCTGAGTTCCACTTCCTCCCCAGCAAAGGCTGGCTCACCACACTGCCTCCCGCACTCGCCTCTCCTCCCCACTCTTGATAGGAGGGAGAGTTTCAGCCAGCACGTGTAAACTATATATAGCAAACTATGTACATTTATGGTACAGTTGATGGAGACAAATATGAAAAGAAAAACATCTAATAAACTGACTCTAGCCTTCTCACCTTTCTTCTTGAATTTAGCTCATGTACCAGGCACAGACTTTATGGCTGAAAGAAGTTTTGAGTAAATTGGGCCCATAGACGCAATGCACAGTCCACCCACCCACCTGTGCTTTGGTAGAGGACATGGGCTAACAAGCACAGCGCTGGGCTTAGAAGTCTGCAGCGCCCTCCCCCCCCCCAGGTTCCTTAGCCCAAAAGCCGCATCAGCCTGACCCCCCACAAGCCTCCAGGCAGCACCAAGTCTCCCATCTGGCCACAGATGAGGCTTCCTTGCCAGAAACAGCCTGTCTGCCCAGTGCTGCCGCAGGGCCCTGGGAAAGGGGCCTGACTGCGGGGTGGGGGCCTTGCTGGGAGAACCCTGTCCTTGCACCAGCCCACGCCTTCAGAGCCATCGCATGGTGGCGCTGCCCTCCCGCCCACCTTGGCTGGGTGCAGAGTTTATTCAGCTGTTTGTGTAATTATTTTGAGAGTCCTGCACTTTGCTCTTACGGTTTTATAAAATGTGGTACTACCAGTAGAGGTTTAGCTCTCCTGCACCTAATAAACCATCAGATAGAATTCTCCAGATGTGCTTAAAACTCACAACTCTTAGGCTCTCGTAGAGCCTGTAAGCAGTTCTGAAGAGAAAGAATGAAATAAAGGAACATGTAGGAAATATTTTCTCAATATTGTGCCCAAAGGAAAATTGCAGTTCGATTCTTTTAGCTTGTGAATATGGAACTCCCCTTTTAAATTGTGTCTACTGTTTGACTTTTCCTGTATTCTGTTTCTGTAAGATTTCACTTATTATAAATGAAAGTAGAGGACTGCCTGTAGTAGTTTATTTCTTAAAAGATCAGATCAATTAAAAATTACTTAAGAGTTTGGTAACAGGATTGTAAAAATCCCAGGAATTCTCTCACAGCTGAGAGGAGAGGGCAGGAGGAAGGCCAAGGCGGGGGCAGTCAGCCCTCTGGGGAGAGGGAGGGCTCTGCCCCGTCACGCCTCCCGGGGCAGCCCTGACAGATCCCAGCAGGTCTGCCTGCCCTCCGTCCTCCCTCTCGTCCGATGGCTTCTCTGTCCTCGGGAGTCTCTGGGAACACTTCTGACTTAGGCCGGAAGTCACCTCCACTGCTGCACAGGGTCACCCCAGCTGCCCGCACACAGTCAGAGAGAAGCAGACCCAGAATTTTAGAGTGGAAGGACCTTGGAGATCATTATGCTCCCAGCTGTGGCGCGTGGCAATCAGGGGCGCTCACTGAGGGCGCAGCCCCCCAGCCAGCACGCCCAGGCCTGGCCTGCCTTTCAGCCCGCTACTCCCTGGTGCTGAGGAGCCGGTCCTCAGACCTCCCTGAGGGCGCCCCTGATTCCATTCTGCCCACAAGGAGGAAAGCCTCCCGCCCCCCAGCACCCAGTGACCCATCAGGATGTTTAGCAGGAGGCTGGGAAGCCTGCAGAGTGGCTGGTGCTGCTGGGAGAGGCCGGGCGGCCTGCAGCAGGGCAGGGCCGCTGTGCTGTGCTAATAGAAAACCTTCCTGCACAGCGACTCCTCTAAACAGTGGTTCAGCCCGTTCAGAAAGCAGACGTTAACGCTCGGGAACAGTGGTCCCTCCACCCGTGCTTTTCCATAGCGTCTGCTGGCACGGGGTTCAGCATCGCTGGGCAGGTTCCCTGAATGTCCCAGAGCTGTGAGACTGCCTGACAGGAGCGCAGGACGGCCAGAGTGGCCTGAGAGTGAGTTTCCATGGACACTAATTGTCGCTCCTAGATATAGCTTAGCAGAACTGCTCCCAAACTGCAGGTGTAAACACCAAAACAGGATTCCCTGCCCGTAAGAATGCTAAGCAACTTCACTGTGAGTCAACACTGTTCCTCATCGCTCCTGAGTGAGTGCCCATTGTGTGTGTGTGGTGGGTGTCCCGCCGAGAATATCCAATAAAACCGCCTTTTGGATATTCTGTGCTCTCATGTCCTTCCGAAGCCACGAGGCTGAAGGAGTCTGTGTTGAGTGTTTTTTGTTTTGGCTGCTGCCCAAAAACAGTTATCAACGCATTTAATGAAATGCAAGATTTCATTATGTAAATTTCAACTTCTAATGTGCAAGGAAGATAATTTTTCTAAACTTCTATATTTGGAGCAAGTGTTTATTTTGGGAATTATTAAACTGGCAACTGAGCATTATAGAAATGAGCATGAAATAAATGATTGCTTCTGTGTTTTCTATAGAAAAATTAATGCTACCTCATCTTTTTACATATAAAAAAGCAACTTTTATTAAAGGTTTAAGAAGGTGAGAACTTTAATTTTAGCACTTTATGATGAATGGAGAATAAGGGACTTGGAGCATTTTAATATACTTACAGGGTTTCTGTTTTCAAATACAGCTGTTAATTCTGTGAGCCTAGATTAAATTCCTTCCAAATGTCTCAGACCTTAATCAGGTACTTCAGCTCACAACCACTGCATGGGTTATAAAAGGTTGTAACTATCTTCTTTGCTTGTATCCTCCCTGAGATTTTAATTTCATTTACATTATTACACCAAAGGATTTTGGAGCTTAAACTTGTGAGCACATTTTAGTTTGCACCATTTGTCCCAAATGTAAAATCTTAGCAGTTGATTTAAAATTATTCATGCTTTCCAACTGTCTTACCTGTGTAAGCTGAAGCAAGTTTATTGCCTTATGTTTTGGACCTGCTTGTGGTCCCTCCCCCAGCCGTGTACCAGCTGTGCCCCTTGCACTCGGGGCCTTCACATATGGCTCCAAGCTGGTGTGATGCCCTGCCTTTGATCTGGCCTCATCCAGTGATTTGCTCAGGATTTTTAAGGTCAGAATGAAAACTTTTCTGTTCTAGTTATTTTTTTATTTTATATCATGTGTTGTGTTTGATGTTCAGATCCATGTGAAAGTTGCTCCTATAAGTCGGTAATTTTATCCCAGCCTTTTGGAGCAATAAGGTAAGACTAAGCTATACTTTTCTTGCTTGAAAATGTGATTTATGTGTTTCATGCAAATGTTTAGACTTTTCATGGAAGAGGTCTTGCACTTTTCTAATTGGGGATTGCATTGCTATGAATTTGTGCTTCTTCCTATTTCAGGTTATAACGTTGTGGGGTTAAGTGTTCACTAGTTTGTAGAATTCAATCTTTTCGAATCTGCTGTCAGTAATCCTCACTCTGTAATTGTTCTATAGTATAGAAATGGGAGTCAACCAGTGGATATGTCTCTCTCACATCAGTGTTTCTTCCTCCCTCCCCCCTCCCCTCCAGTCTCTCTAAACAAATCAATGGAAAAGATATCCTCAGGTGAGGATTTAAATGAAATGCAGTGTCATGCAGTGTCAGTGGGCACATTGTGTCATCTCAGTTAAGTTCCAAGTCCATGCGTGAGGGTCGTGGACACGTGTCCAGCGCACACCGAGGCCTCCGCACTCGGCGCCCGTGCTCGAGGCTCTGATGAGAAGCAGCTCTTTCTGTGTCTTCCTTTCCCCTGTTGAGCACATTTGGTGGCAGTGCTGTCTTGGGCGATTAGAAAACACAGTTCATGTGTTTTAATTCTCTTTCTCTCGACTTCGCTAGGAATGGTTTCCTTCGGAATAAGTCAGTCTCCCTTTTTCTCTCTGGTCCTGTCATGTGCCCCTAAGGTGCACTGCCCCCATTTAGCCCAGTTAAGTGGTTTCACTCTTCCTTCCCGGCTGAGAGACCCCGTTAAAACAAGCACAAATACCAGCAGAGTCTTTTCCCGTTCATTTGCCGGCTTTCCTACTCCTTGCTATAGACACAAGTGAGGC
The DNA here is from genome assembly GCA_004026665.1 of Murina feae. NCBI lineage: Eukaryota > Metazoa > Chordata > Mammalia > Chiroptera > Vespertilionidae > Murina > Murina feae. Next base: position 69,278 of record PVJC01002957.1, read on the forward strand.
AGGATTGTGTGTGCCGCTCAGTTAATTCGCACGCAGCGAATATGCTGGAAATGCTGACGGGGGCATGGCCTTGCAGACTGCAGGTTCGCGCCTCTCCTCCTGAGGAGTCTGAGGTGAAGGCAGGGCAGGGTGGATCTAGGGGTTCCGGCACACTTTGGGGGGGAGGGGGGCGTGTCCTGGTGGCTTGTAAGCACGGGCTCTGCCCTCTTACCAAGAGGCAGCTTTGCAGAGGCAGCGACAGTGCGTCCTTAGCGTGGTGACTGTTGCTGAAGAACTGTCGGCTGCTTTCACAAATGAGTATGTGTTTTATCTCTGGAATCCTACAGGAAGCAGGTCTTTTGTTATAGGGAGAAAAGAAAACAGTCATGTTTACAAGGCTCAGCAAGTTAAAATGTCTGTCATCGAAAGGTTTCTGTTTCCCACGACTTGGCGAGGCTCTGGTGTTGACTAATTTATTTCTTGCCAGAGAAACCAAGTTCAAATCATAAGCACATTAGCCCGTATAGGGCCTGGCCTCCTCGCCGCCCTGCTGGCCTCCGCTCCTTCTGTGCGGCAGGTCTGGTGGCGCGGGTGCTCCTCCCAGCCTCAGGGATGCCGACAAGCTCTTCCTCCCATTTCCTCGCCACTGGGGACACGGGACGCGTGAATCGGGGGTCCACACCTGGAGAAGTCTAGAAAGCACAGACCTAGAGGAAGGTTCCAGGCCTTAGGAAAGTTTTGAGTTTTGTGACTCACTCGTACTGGAGAATGATCAAAATGAAAGTTAAAACATTCCCTTCTTTAGTCAGAACTAATCGGTCTTCCATGAAGATAGCAAAATGAGGGACCAGTCGTTTATATTCACAATGTCTCTTTAAAAAGCCATGGAGTGATGCCCTGGCCAGTGTGCTCAGTGGTTGGAGTGTCACCAGCACAGAAGGGTCTCAGGTTCAATTCCTGGCCAAGGGCACATGCGTAGGTTGCAGGTTCGATTCTTGCCCCAGTTGGGGTGCGTGTGGGAGGCAACCAACTGATGTCTCTCTCTCCTACATCAATGTCTTTCTACCTCTAGCCCGCTCTCTCTATCCTGCTCCTCTTGCCCCTCCTCCCCTCCCACTCTCCCTAAAAAACTGAGTGGGGAAAAATACCCTCGGGTGAGGCTTAACCACAACCAATATCATGGCATCAGAAATGAAATTTTAACAGAAGTCTTCGACTTTCAAAGAGTGTTCCCCAGGTGGTTGGCTCTACAGAAATCCTTTACATACTGCACACAAAGCTCCTATTGTAAAAAGTCCATTTTTAAAGTGCAGTAAAACAATAACATATTCATACTGATGTGTAGTGTGTGGCAAGATGTTAACATTTTGGAAGCAGTAAGCATAATTTATGTACTCATTGATTTTGTTTTATTAAACATCACTTTTTAAAACTTCTTTTTGTAAAATAAAACTAAGATGCAGAAAGCGAGCCAAAACAAACGTGTAGCTTAGTAACTGGTCATAAGGAGGACATTCTCGTAGCAGCACCAGGTCAAGAAGTAGGACGTAGCCAGCCACCCAGCCACAGCCCCAGCTTCCCCGCTAAAGTAACTACTACCTGGACTTCCTATCAGCACGCTTTTGCACTTCTTTCTGGTTTTATCACTCAAGTAATAAACATTACTTTTATCTTTTTACATAGAAGCTTCTCTGCTAAAGAAAGTTGGGTTCACAAAAGCTGTGTGTAAGTCCTTTAAACAGAAAGTGCAGGACACTGAGCAGCCGGTCTGCCGTGCTCCTGCTGCGGTGCAGCCACTGCTCACGGCCCCACATCGACAACAACGCCAACAAACACCTGGGCACCGTGCCCTCTAACAGACGAGTGTGCCTCTCCCTAAGCCCTATGGGATGCATCCTGTTACTGTCTCTCCCATGTTCTGTCTGTGGAAACCAAAGTTGAACCGTGAAATGACGTGGCCAAGATCACACAGTGTCACAGGCCCAAGGTACGCGCCAGGCAGTGCGGCTCCAGCTGCCCATCCAGCGCGAGGCTGAACTGATGGGAGTGAAGGTTCCCAATTAGAATGATGTGGGGATTTCTTAGAAGAGCTTGTTTCTCAAAGCTCTTCTAAGATCTACAGCTTTAAGAAGAAATGGAAAAATCTCTGATCTAGTTCAGCCTTTTCATTTTAAAAATGAAGAAATGACCCAGAAAATATTAAGAATTGCTTTAAGCAGTTAGGGGCAAAGTTGCAGAAGTTGCCAAATCTTCTAGCTGTTAAATCAATTATATTTTCTTCATCTATACCTTACGTGGAAACAATACATATTTTCTGATCTGCTTCTTTGTATCAGTTCCACAAAAACGGATTTAACTTGAAATCTGTTTATAGCTAGGAGACACCACCCACTTGTATACTTTCTCAAGGTTTTAACTGGGAATCTAGCATTTATATTTGAAATTTGCTTTTCTGTCTCATTCATTGATGCCCAGTCTATAGTGCACATGCCTACACTCTTCTCTAAAGATTATACAAACAAAAATAACACATTTCCACAGTGTGGGTGGCGGGTGAGAAAGAATTCCTGGTGTCGTGTAAGCCTTCAGCACATTCACGGCCAGTTCTGGATTATTCCAGCCCAGATGGATCCTGCAGAATCCCTCTTTTGATTCTTACTGGTGACCTTTAACTATTTGTGTCTATCAGGAATTGGAAAGGAGAAGAGCAGAGAAGAAGGAATTTAATTTTCCAAGCAGAGTGTTCTGTCCCGGTAAAAGGTTTAGAGGTTTTGGGGGGAATTTTCTCTGGGCTGATCCCCTGTCGGATGCCCAACTTTAGCCCTAGATTTAACAAGCAGAAGGGAAGCAAACTGCCAGGACACAAAAAGCTTAGTTTGGAATTTGCTTTATTGGGTTAAAATCCCATTAGCTTGTGCCTTGAGTAAGTTACTCATCTTCTGAGCTTCAGCTCTTATCAGTAGATGGGAAGAGATAGAGCTTCTCCAAAGCAGATAACATATTTAACTCCCAGCTCAAAGCTTTGTTCATGTGGAGTAAATGGTACTTCCATTGGTTGTCTATATCCATTAATCCATACAGTTAAGATAATGAACTAATCCACTTTGACACTTTCCTCTGGAGATACTGGTTCAGCTTAAGGTGTTTGAGGTCCTGCAAGTTGTTGGTAATAACACTGTCCAAGCTCACTAGTCTTCTAACTGCTTGTCTACTGATCTTTCTACCTAGTTGCACCCTATTGAGGAAAACAAACCTGCCTTCTTCACTTGAGCTCCGTGTATCTGACTTCTGAGTCAGTTTGCCATGAACTGACTTAAAACCTGAATCAACCTTCCAATTCATTATTTTCTAAGTATATTCTTGCCATCATTACTCAAGAATATAAGACAGAAACTCCATTAATGAAAATGTTTTCCAAGCTAAACAAATTCATGTTGAAGCAAGGGTTTCATCTTGTGTTCCTTGGGTTGTAGGCATTCATGTCTATGGGCTGTAGGCCCTCATCTTGTGCTCTGAGGGCTATAGGCCCTCATCTTGTGGGTGTGATCTGTAGGCCCTCATCTTGTGGGTGTGATCTGTAGGCCCTCATCTTTGCTCCGTGGGCTGTAGGCCCTCATCTTTGCTCCTTGGGCTGTAGGCCCTCATCTTTGCTCCGTGGGCTGTAGGCCCTCATCTTTGCTCCGTGGGCTGTAGGCCCTCATCTTTGCTCTGTGGGCTGTAGGCCCTCATCTTTGCTCTGTGGGCTGTAGGCCCTCATCTTTGCTCCATGGACTGTAGGCCTTCATCTGTGCCCTGTTGACTATGGGCACTCATCCTCTGTAAATTCCATGGCACTGATCTTGTCCTCTGAATTGTAGGTATTCAAACTTATCAATGGGGAATTGGAAGAGCTTCCCAAGAGTTCCCTGTGTTTCATGTATATTCTTTTCCTCTTCTGAGCTCTGGCTCTCTTATCTTTAGATGAAAAGAGATAGAGCTTCTTCAAAGCAGAAAACATATTTAGCTCCCAGCTCAGTACTTAGCTCATGTAGAGTAGTAAATGGTACTTCCATTGGTTGACCGTATCCATTAATTCTTACAGTAAAGACAACGAACTGATACCTGCAAGGAAAGTTGATAAGGCATTAGTGTAGCTGAGATAAGGACTTTTTGGGATATTGAATTATTCATTAAGTATTTATTGAATAACTATTAAGTGCTGTGTACTAGGGATACAAAAATATGCAAGATAGGACATTGTCCTTTTTCATCTGAACTACTAAACCATAATAAAAGGCAAGAAGTATATATAAAACATCTTTGAGTTTCACATACTATGAACTCAGTGCATGTTTGAATGAAGGAATGTTTAAATAGGAGTTTGCTTTAAGTCAAAATTGTGTTAGATTTCTAAAGCTGAGCATTTCATTAATTTCATTATTGTTTTAAACTTCTCTAATAATAGATTGAAACTGAATTCAGTAACCACAAAGGCTGTTTATACTTTGTTTGTGCTTTCAAACATCTTTAAAAGCCAAACTAGCCCTTGACTTTGGCTCAGTAATTCACTGTCTTTATGTATCTACTAGGGGCCTGGTGCAAGAAATTCATGCACGGGGGCGGGTGGGAGGGGAGGGCTTCAGCCCGACCTGCACCCTCTCCAATATGGAGTTCTTGGGGACTCTCACAATCCAGGACCTCTGGTTCTTAACCACTAACCTGCCTGCCTTCCCTAACCACTCTGCCTGCCTGCCTGCCTGATCCCCCTAACTGCCCTCCCCTGCTGGTCTGGTCACCCCTATTAACTTTTTTTTTTAATCTTATGCCCTTCATGCACAATTGTATTTGACTTCCTTATTGGCTTCTTCCTCTCACACAATTTTTCTCCTTTATGTAACTTTTTCTACTGACTTATCATTTATAAACTTTTCTTTTCTCCTTATTTCCTACTTCTGTTCCATCATCATTCTTCCCATTTTTCTACTACCCTCCTTCCCTTCCCACATTCCTTCTTTCCTTTATCTTTACCCCTGCCCACCCTCCCCTTTTCCTTCCTTCCCACCTTAATTTTTTCTTCACTTCCTCCCTCTGACCTGCTTTGCTCCCTCCCCCATTCCTTCCTTCTTCCCATTCT